>JAOTAZ010000007.1:16267460-16277560 GCA_025629785.1 Erythroxylum oxycarpum | reverse complement strand
CCACCACCTTCTACTTGTGGTGCTTCTCATCCTTTTCCTTCCCCTATGTGTGGAAGTCGACCTTTACCATCATTGATGCCTGGGCTTGGGTCACCATCTCCACCAACACCAACACTGCCGCCACCGCCTTTTGCATATGAGGCCCCTCCTCCTCCTCTTCCTTCCACTACTTCCCATATACGTGGAAGTCAGCCTTCATCACCATCAATGCTTGAACAACCCACCCCACCACCGCCACCACCACCACCACCACCTTTAGGTAGAACTCCTCCAGCCCCACCTCCTCCTCCTTTATATGGAATTTCACCTCCATCGCCGCCTCCACCAATGAATAACATGCCTCCTCCTCCATTGCGAGGAACCCCCCCTCCACCACCTCCGCCATTACGAGGAGCACCTCCACCACCACCTCCTCCAATACGAGGAGCACCTCCTCCACCACCTCCTCCAAGGTCTGGTGCCCCGTCTCCTCCACCACCTCCTCCTAGACATGGAGCCCCACCACCACCACCACCTCCATTCCGTGGAGCTCCTCCTCCACCTCCATTAAATGGAGGGCCACCTCCTCCACCTCCTACTGGAGCTCATGTTCCCGGGCCTCCTGCTCCACCTAGACTTCCAGGTGGTGGACCTCCTCCACCTCCACCGTTAGGTGCCAAAGGTGCTGATGCAAGAGGCCTTACTGCGGGAAGAGGTCGTGGACTTTCACGTGCCTCAGCTGGAACAACACCCAGAAGATCTTCCTTAAAACCGTTGCATTGGAGCAAGGTGACGAGGGCATTGCAAGGAAGCTTGTGGGAAGAACTACAAAGACATGGAGATCCCCAAATGTACTGTAGATTTTCTTTTATTTGAATCCTCCTTTCTAGATTTTTATTCTCTATGGCTGTAATATTTTCTTGGAGTGATATTATCAAGCCTTACTAGTTATGATTCTCCTTTATGATGTTGTATCATTTTCTTCAGTGCACCAGAATTTGATGTGTCGGAGCTAGAGACTCTTTTTTCTGCTACAGTCCCAAAACCTGCTGACTCAGGAGGTAGAGGAGGAAGACAGAAATCTGCTGGATCAAAAACTGACAAAGTTCACCTGGTACTTTTAAAATGAATCCTTTGGTCTCCATGTTGCCTTTCATGATTTTAGGTTACATGTGGCTCACTTTTCTGTTCAGTGTTGTGTTATTCTGATGTCATTTTATTTTAATTCCTTTTCTGGCATTTTTTTGATTTTAGGTGCTTTCTAGTTGCCTTTAGTTCAAGTAAACCTTATGTTGCTTTCTTAGCTTATATGGTTGGTTGTCCTGGCGAACATACAAATATGGATGGATATGGTAATAGTTAGGCTATGAACAAAATCAATACATGTGTAGCTTTTTGTGTGGAGGCCTCAGATGCTTGTGCGTAAGTGCTTCGAAGTTTTGTGGCTGAACTAGGTTGGATTCCCATTTGACTGTCTGATAATTGAGTTTTCGTTATCCTTATCTTCATCAGTCAAACGTATTCTGCTAGAGGGCTATTATTTATGAATTATAAGTATACCGATAATCTGAACTCAAACATCAGATAAACATATAGCAGCGTATCTTCCATTTCGAGATCCAGAACATCCAATTTCAGCGCCCAATATAAGAGTAAAAATAGGTACAAGCATCCCTAGAATTCCATAGATCCCATTTAATTTTAAGGATTCCAACAATTATGAATGATGACTGGAGTTATAGTTATACTTAGAAGTTACAGAGTATTGAACTGCAAGAGATAAGACTTGAATTCTATGATGTAGGTTTTACATACTGCAGAATACAGCCCTAGTCAAGGTGGGATTCAAATGAAAAAGATCAATAGTTCAAATCAAGCCTGTAGTCTGATAACTGCCATATTAAAAATTAAGGAAAGTGTTGGTATATATGTTTATTAACATGTGTATGTGCCTGCATTAGTTTGTATGGTACCAGGCTTTGCTATACATTTCATCTTTTTGTTTTTTTGGTGTTTGAATACTGACAAAAATCATTTATTGTTTTTTGATAGTTCAAGATACAAGAAAATTTGCAATATGATGCTGATGAAATAATTTATTTCTCTGATGCATTGCAAAACAAATTTTGACTCTGTTAATGTCCTAAGGTTATCTTGTGTTTTTGTGTAGATTGACCTGAGAAGGGCTAACAACACTGAAATAATGCTCACGAAAGTAAAGATGCCACTTTCAGACATGATGGTAAGATGGAAACCTCTCTTTATCTTTGTCACCAGTTGATTGTACGTTTTTGCTCAAAATCAATATGCTTGTAATGATGTTTTCAGTAAAGCTTTAATGTAAGCTGCGTATTTTGTTCGTTAAACTGGAAAGTTGCCCCCTTTAGAGTTCTGGATACTATTTTCAAGTTCTAATAGGACTTGTTAGGCATGGTTTCTGTGCAATTGTAATTGACTCTGTTGCAAAGGAATGTGGCCTATTTGTTCAGGTATTTGGAGGTTATTTGCCTTTGGCTGAATTCCATCGGTTGATCTCAATCTGTATAAGCTTAGGTTTGAACTTCGGCAAAAGAAGATGATACTAATATGTGTCTTCGTGAAAGTATGAGGTAGGGGAAGTGACTGTGTATGTGTGTGTGTGTGTGTGTGTGTGTGTGAGAGAGAGAGAGAGAGAGAGAGAGAGAGGAAAGAGTGGTGCTCCTGTCGTAATTAAAAGTGTGGGAAGTTGACAGATTTTTTGGCACTAGTTGTGTCTACATTGTGTTTATTGCAAAATTTTGTAATTCCAGGCTGATATCCAACAAGATAGGAGGTCTAGCACGTCTTTAATTTCTAGGTTTTCCACATTTCATGTGTACATAAGATTGTTATTCCTTTTACTTGTCATATTAGGAAAGTTACAATTTTAAAAACTGACTAGTATCATCATCCAAAAATTTTTATTCTTAAGGGTTGTGATATATGTCACTTGTTTCCTTTTTGTTATTGTGCTTCGTAACTAGGTCTGGTCAACTTTCTAATTAACTTCACTACCTGCAAATTATTAGGCTGCGGTGCTGGCAATGGATGAATCAGTATTAGATGTTGATCAAGTAGAAAATCTTATAAAATTCTGCCCCACTAAGGAAGAGATGGAACTTCTCAAGGTGAACTTTCACTCAAAATATTGATATATCTGATCCTGGGTATACCATGTGGAGTCAATTCCACTGGGATGACCTCTTTCTGAAGATACTATAGTAAGCCTTTGCTCATATTGATTTATTCTTGAGGCCAATATCTGATGTGTGACATTGATACCTTCATCCAATAACAGGGTTACACTGGTGACAAAGAGAAACTGGGAAAATGTGAACAGGTATGCAGATACTGTTCTAATGACTATATGTTCAATAAATTAAGTTCAATCAAATTCACCTTTCATGTTTTTGTCAGTGTTTGAAGAACTAATTGTCCATTACAACAATTTTTATGCATTTTGCTTTCTCTGCCTTCTGTTTCCCTATACAATCCCTAACTTATTTTGTATTTTTATATTTTCTTATTTTGTATCTTTTCCCTTTGTTTTAGAGATTTTTCTTTCATTGAGACTGCTGCATTTGTTCTATAATCCAAGTGCATGTTGTGCACCTTCCTTCCTAATGTACTTAACTAGAAGATTAAGTTTTAAATCGAATTTTATATATTTACTTGTTCAGTATTTTCTGGAGCTGATGAAAGTGCCACGGGTTGAGTCAAAACTAAGAGTATTTTCCTTCAAGATTCAGTTCAGCTCGCAGGTTTGGCAGTATTTGTATTGTTAATCTGATCTGCTATTAATAAGACATTTCTTTCTCCTCCCCCCTTTTGTCCTACTTTTATAGTGTTGTCTTAATTTTGCAGATTTCAGAATTTAAAAAGAGCTTAAATACTGTAAACTCTGCATGTGATGAGGTATGCCTGGACAATGAATTCAAAGATTCTGTACAGTATGTTTCATTCTTTTTGATATAATATCCATATATCAGGTTCGGAACTCCTCCAAATTGAAGGAGATAATGAAGAAGATTCTTTATCTTGGTAATACATTAAACCAAGGCACTGCAAGGGGTAAGTGATTCAGGTTCCTGATATTTTTTTTCTTCTGATATAAAAAAGGTGATGCATATCTCTTGATAGTTGATTTGTCCATAATGTTGCTCTAAACATTTGGAGAGACTTTTAGTTTAATATTATTAAATAAATGCTTATGGGATCCTGTTTTACATCTTTAGGTTTGATTATTTAATCATTAGGTTCAAAAGAAATGAGGAAAGTACTGAAATGTCTATTGATTATCTTTTCACATGCTATAAGATTTTCTCCATGCTGATCTGTACAGAACTGTACTTTTAACAAATTATTGGATCATGTTCTAGAGGTCTTCAGTATTGTCTTAGGATGCTACCGAGTTCAAGATAAACTATTAGGTTAAATTTCAGCGGGCATCATCCCTTTCATGGCACTTCTTGAAGTTCCTAGTTGGCTCAGATGCAGTCAAGGGTGGAGCCAAGATGGGTGAGGGAACATATCCCCTGGTTCCACCCCCGCCCTTGCTTCAGAAGCATTGTTATGGTGGGACCACTTAATAACTGAATATATTTATGTTCCAGATCTCTTGGTGAAAGCCTCCACTAACACCCCCACCATTCATATTTTTATAAAAATAAGAATATGTTAATATGATAATAAGATTTTAAAAAATTCTAACCTCTTAAGACTTTTAATGAAATAACAAAAACATAATATTTCACGCTTTTGTCTCTCTCTCTCTCTCCGAATGCACCCTCGCTCTCAATGATGTTTCCCAATGTGTTATCTCTTAGTCAGACATTCAAATTCTTTTCTACCTTTTCGAGTTCTTCTTTACTTTTGAACTATTTTTACTGTTCCTCTAAATTTATTTGCATGTTTTTATATTAATTGTAGTTCTTATTCATATTTATGTATAGTGGGTTTTTGTATTCAAACAAAACTATAACATCTCACATTCTTAATTAGCAGAAAATTAGAAGAGTTATAATCTTTGAATGACTTTATTCTTTTAATAAAATATTTTAGTGTTTTATATAATAATACTATTTATGAAGTATAAATGAATTTTTTGTTAAAGGAAGAATTTTATCGTAACTTTGATTTAATTACTTGCATTGAAAATGATAGTGTTCCATGGTGTTCATAATAAAAAATATATACATCTGTTACAAAATATGAGAACTCATTAGGATCAATTATAACATGTGTTTAATCTATTTTGAGAATTAATATTTATTTTGTTATTACAACTTATATGTTTTAAAAAATTTCCCCACTGAGTTAAATTTCTAGCTTTGCCTTTGCACACAGTGGCATAATTATTGCTTCAAGAGTTGCTAAGAGTTGTGTTTATTCTAGCTAGGAATATGTGAAGATTTTCCCACAACTAGAAAGTAAAACCATATCACTCAACAAATTGTGAAGTTCCAGTTCTCGACTCTGATGAAGTAAAATGATGAATATGTGAATATTCTGTTATTTTCTATATATAGGCCTGCGGATTTCAATATTTATTAACCAAAAAAAATTTTGAAGTTTGAAGTTCTGATAGAATTGTATATCAAACACTGTCCTCTTTGCTCACTAATGCCAAATATTTTGTCTTCTTTTCATTGAAAATCATAATTCTTTGGTACCATTGTGATATGTATCCAAATTGTGAAGGTTCTGCTGTTGGATTCAAGTTGGATAGTCTTTTAAAACTCACTGACACTCGTGCTTCTAACAGCAAGATGACGCTCATGCATTATCTTTGCAAGGTACTACAATTCTATGGTTTTAATTTATATTATTTCTATATGCAGCCAAAGCAATCTCTAATTCATTGACTACTTCTTGTAAGTTTAGTTGCTATGGTGGACTCTCAGAAAGGAAAACTAAATGTCATAATAACTGTTCTAAAGATAAAATTTGTGAAATGAGATCATCATGATTCTGACCTTGAAATTTGGAAAGATACAAAGACAATTTAGCGTAAAAATTCTTATTCAAGGCTGGTCACCTCTTAGGTCAATCTATATTAGCACTTTTCAGGTCAATCAATATAACTCGGCATATTCAGTTGACAGAATTGTAGCTTCACTGTTCAGATATAATTTGCTGAGTGCTAATTATGGAAATCTCCTACTGTTAACAGTCATTTCTGTGGAGTTAGATATGGATGATGTAAGTTTTACTCTTGATGTGATTTCTGAGTGACTCCATAAAAAGATCATAAGTTTCTCCTGCATCTCAACTCAAACATCAACGGAATGTTTTATATCATTAAACCGGCAATTGTATGAGCCTAGAATTTTGGTCAACCTTGGATTTTGCTACTAGAATCACAGATAACAATGCCATCTCTTTACATCACAAACGATAGAAAAGAGCTAATGGATGCCGATGTTGGCCCAAATTTCTACACTGGGCAGCATTCTGTATTCATCTCTGTTGAAAGTAAATGAATTCTCAAGAAAGGTTAGGTAATATAAATGTTGTTCATTGTCCTACAGAAGGAAGCAAAAAGTCACAAGCCCATTTCTCAAAGATATTTTTGTTTGCTTCTCTCAGCACACTTAATCCTGATGCATTTTTCTATTTGGAATTTGAATATTTGCTTTCAATTTATCTTCATCTTAAAAGTTTGGTTCTTTCATCCCTTCAGGTGCTTGCTGCTAAATCACCAGCATTGCTAGATTTTCACCTTGACCTTGGAAGCCTTGAAGTTGCATCTAAGGTTTAGACCTGTCTTAAATTTGTAACAATAAGAAGCTGCAATAGCATTATATTAAGGCTATGGTGTTGAATCCTTGCAGATACAATTGAAGTCTTTGGCAGAAGAAATGCAAGCAATAATCAAGGGCTTAGAGAAGATAAAGCAAGAGCTAGCAGCATCAGAAAATGATGGTCCTGTATCTGAAGTTTTTCGTAAGGTATATATGAATTTTTAGCTAGTTTTTGTTCTCTGATTTTTTTTTTAAATTTGATATTATTATTTTTTGCTTAGTTTTGATACACACACTGAAACAGCTCAAGTATTTACCTTTGTTTTTTTCCTTCTGTTTCTATTTTTCATCTCACTTTGTGTGAGCATTTAGAGCTAATTTTGATTTTCTTTTGTGCAAACCTTTTCTCAAATTTTTATCCTTTCAAAGATAAGATTCTGAATTTGTATTTTTCTTTTGCATGAGTAGCCTCTACTTCCGTTATACTATCCTCTTCTTTTCTGTTTCATTTATCTCTTTATTTACCTGTCATTTGCATTTTTTTTCTGGAACTAATGTGGTTCTTGTTGTTATTAGACATTGAAGGAATTCATTTCTATTGCTGAGACAGAGGTGGCATCTGTGACAAATCTGTATTCTGTGGTGGTAATTTTCCAACTATCCCAGGCATAATAACTTCTATATCTGATTTTCATGGTGTCACTAATTCGTTCTTCTACGCTGGCAGGGTAGAAATGCAGATGCCCTAGCACTATACTTTGGTGAGGATCCTGCTCGCTGCCCTTTTGAGCAAGGTACTCATTTATTTTGATGGATTTAGAAGTATTATTTCCAGTTGCAATTCTATTAATGTATGCTGCATTAGATGTTTTCTTTGTTTTCCTTTTCTTGGTCATCTTTCCTAAATAGGTTTATCTCTGAAAAATTGAGTTAATTGCATTGTTCATGAAATTCAAACTAGTTCCGTAGATTGTGTATTTTGACATGAGCACTGTAGGGAAAGGTAGTTTAGGTGGTTGTGACATAATATAGGCTTTGGAAGATTCTCAGTGATTGTAAGTAGGATTTGATTTGGGTGGATTTTGGATTGCCATGAGGTAAGAGTATTGAGAGTTGACAAGGATGTGGAGAGGGAGAGAGGGGCAGAGAGAGAGAGGGCAAGAGGTGGTACATCGACTATTGCTTGTACTCGAATGGTTCTGTTCTACTCTGTTCATAATTTTGTAGGTATAGAGCTTACTTAGCATGGTCTTTGTAATTGTGAATGCAGTTACATCGACTCTTCTAAATTTTGTGAGGCTGTTTCGGAAAGCCCATGAGGAAAATTTGAAACAGGCTGAATTGGAGAAGAAAAAAGCTGAAAAGGAGGCTGAAATGGAGAAGGCAAAGGGAATAAATCTCTCCAAGAGTGCAAAAGAGACGTGAATGCATTTCTTCTCCGGTACAAGAACTTGAGCTTCCATGTGCAGCAGACTTAGGCTGTGATACTTTATAGTGAATGACAGAGAAATTGCTGCTGACAACTAGTCAAAAGTGCACAATCCTGCACTTCATCGCTTCTGCTTGCAGTTAAAGGACTTCCCTAAGAAACTAAGCAGGTGTAGCAGAAAAGCTGTTCCTCAAGGCTGGCAAAGCTTAAGGCATGCGGTACACACACTATATCAGATGACATTGGTCAATTAATTTATGCCTTAGTGCTTGATTTCATGCGAAAATGTCTGGGAGCTAGAAATGCTGAGTGAGTAGCGCAGGTTTATCACATGTTCTATGAAGTGACGAGCGTTACCCTTATGGTATCAATACAATACCTGAAGAGAAGATTGAGTTATTCATGGAAGTAGTTGATCTGCATTCTGACTTTAGCCGTTCGTTGGGCACAATTTTTTCAGCACCAGAGCGGATGCGTCTTCGGTTCTGTAAAGCACACAAGTCCCACTGATAGCATTGAAACACTGTACAAAGCACTAACCCCTTGTCCTAACGGTAGAGTTCAATTCTTTTTTATTGTAACATAAGACCCGATCCCCTTCCATGGTTTTTGTTTTTTCTAGTTGAGATTTTGATTTATCCCCGTCTAAAAGTTTGTTGTATAGTTGTTGTTCAGCTTCAGATAGAGTGAGTAGAAGCAGACGGGTAACTTTCTCTGTAATTGTAAGATAGCATAGAAAAATATAAGATGCAGATTAAAATTTCTTACTTCCAATTTCTACTTATTATTCTTACTGAGCTTTAGTTCCGTGTTCTTAATACAACTGCCCTGTTAATTTACTTTCTTATGGGAAGGATAGGAAGACAGATTTCACATTTTGCTTACAGCGGAAATAGCACCTGTTCTTTGTGGTTTTTTTTTGCTTCAGACATTGGATATCTTACTGTTGTTTTTGTTATTTACTAGGAAACACTCTTTATAAAGTTATTGCCATGTAAAGCTGGAGGTTTAGAATTCTTGGTTGCTTTTGTCTGAAGTTGGCTCTGGTCCAGATAAAGTAAACCATCATTTGAATGGACAATTATTACATTCACACTTGGTTATAACTGTGGTCCTAATTGATTAGTTGGAATGATGAGAAACACCTTTTTTCTAACCTAAGCATTTTAATCAAGATGAAAAGACACCTAAGACCTGCTCAATTAGGTCAAAATATTCTAAACAATTATAAATTCCAGAAAAGAAGCATTACATTGACACCACCATCTGCTGTGAAAAGAAAAGGTAATTTAAAAATTGAAATTATCATCCAATTTATAAATTGAAAAGAACAGGCCACGAAAGGAGTTTCAGATCAACTGTTTTAGTTATTCCGTGTCTATCTTATTTTAAGAGCATCTATCAATATAAAGCAAATCTTTACGATGATGATGCTTCATTTCTCACAGAGTGGTAATGTGATCATTAAGAAGTCCTCTTGTCTACCCTCTCAAGTAGTCAAGTTGCTTATAAACTACAGTGCTGCTCGTGCCATGTTATCCTCAGCCAGACTAAGACTACAGCATAAACTGGAGATTATTTTAGGTTGCTGCGATATAGAATTCGGTGTCACATTTATGGCTCCAAAGTCAACTTTGATTCTAAATTCCAACTTGAAAATATTTCTTCGTTCTTTAATTTGGGAATACACCAATTCCTTCATCTCTTCAGACAAACGGTGGCATTATAAGAGAAACAGTTATCAAGTTGTGTTTTAATTTTAACAACTTGTCATTTGATTTTCAATAAATAATTTATTAAAAAATTATCATTCTCAAGTGCTTTTCCAATATTTTAAAAGAAATATTTTCTGTAGTTGTTCACTTATAATATGAAGAAGTAAAAATATATTAATGTGATGTACGTAATTTTATCAAGCTATACGAATAAAT
>JAOTAZ010000007.1:16225246-16240051 GCA_025629785.1 Erythroxylum oxycarpum | reverse complement strand
AAAATTAATAATCACAAAATTAAAGTGTTCAATCTATTATATAGCGATTGGGTCATGGGCTTAATTCCAACATTATTTGCCCTAAATTTTAGAAGTGAATAACTGTATTTTTTTCCCCTCATTTCTCCGTAAAAGGAAACAAACAAAATGGTACAATTGAACGATGTTTTATTTTCTTGGAAAACAAACAAAAATAAAAGAAAACAAGAACTTGCTGCAATTGAAAATTTTCTTAGAATTAAAGCCAGAGAAGTCAATGGAGACAGCTCGAAGCTCTGGGGTAACCCTTTTGTCCATTGTTCTTGGCATTTCATAGCATTTTGCCTATTTTAGGAAGGAAACATGAACGTTCGGTAATGAACAGTGATGCGGCGGCCATTGAATCTCCTACATTGAACCAAACGTACTAAAGTCTACACGATTTGTGCTCCCTTTTGACATTCTTCGACGGCATATATATTCCCATGCAAAAGTGACAAGAGGATATGGCCGTGCACGGGCACTCAAGTGTTGGAGACAGCTGAGATGATGATGACAATGGTATCAAAAACATGATTAGCTAGTAAGCTCGTTGGCTTCATTCTTTAGTACTTTTCGACGAATGGTTCAATGACCTTTCTCATTTTGTCTTAGGAAGAACCTGGTATTGAAAACTATGTTTGAATTTATGTATGTTTCATTAAGTCCTTTTGGGTTTGCTTAAGAATATTATGGTCTTACAATCTTATAGGGCGATAAGATCTAAGAAACACATTTATAACATTATTATTATTATTCGCATTTTCTATTTTCCTTGACCCTCGTGCCCTATTTCTAATGACTGCACTCGTGGGTGACAGTTTCTTATGTCTTAAGGCAGTAAGGCTTGTAATTCAAAGCACTGTTTACGACTTGGCCCAAATGTAATGGCATACTTCAAGCTGTACGACTTTATTGAGAAGGGGCTTCTAACTTGGGCAACACAGATAGACATATGGATAATATTAGGTTGGAAGTGGAACGGAACCTCCCATTCAATTGGAAAAAAGAGAAATTTCCAAAAGTGGTCACCGAATGGCCATCAGTCAAGTTCCATAACCTCAAAGTGTGGATGTCAAGAGACGAGCGTGGCAACTTGGTAAAGCTACACACCACCGCCAACACCCACCACTTGCCTCATCCATCCTCCCTCCCTCCGCTCCACAAACCTTATTTTTCTCATTGACCATGCCTAATGATAATTTAAGAGCAACAGAAGAGGCATTGACTCATTGCATAGAAGCAGTCAAATGGCTTTATTTGCACATAAAATTTGAAAAAATAAAAGGCTTGTTCGGAACGTTTTCTACAATAGCATGGTTCCGAACAAGTCTTAGTGTTCTCTTCCCGCTCCTCAGCCTCGCCGGGCAACCGCTGCTCTCGTTTACCATTAACTTTTGATCCAAAAATTAAAAAAAAACAAGGAATTAATGGTATATAAAATAAAATGTTTTATGATTGGTAAGTGACTAAGTGATACAGAGACATAACATAAATTCAAGTATAAAAGGAGAGATGTTGTGGCTGAGAGAAGTGGAAGCTGGAGTTATAGATAGTTTGAGACTTGGGAGATAATAAAAGAGTATACGTAGAGAAATAAGGTCCGCGCGTGTATTCACACACGCGCCTCTCTTTCTCTTCTTCTCTGCTTCTTCTTCTTCTTCTTCTCAGTATAATTGACACTATACTCTTATCTCTCTCGCACTTTTTCTCTCTTCATTTTTGCTTGCGATGCTTGGTGACGAACGAACGCCCTCGTCCTCCGCCGTCACTATGGAAGGCATTGACGATGTTGAGGATTATATATTGGTGAGCTTTTTCTGGAAAGTCCTAGGCCCTTTGTTTTTGCTTTATATAAAGGCCGGTTTCTCTTTTCTTAATCCTTGGCCTATGATCATCTTTTGTGGTGCGATTGGTTATATTACAGAAATCTGTGATTGTGGGTTGTCCTCTTGAAATTGGCTTGGCAATTGTTAAAATGGAGTCTTTTGTTTTTTATGATAACGAAATGGTGCAGGTCAATGAAGGGGATGGTTCATTGCCATGGGACAGGTTTAGTCTTGTATTTGAGCTTGTGCAGAATGGAAACAAGGCATTCCGCGAGAACCGTTTTGAGGAGGCAAGCTTCTTTTCCTTTTTTTTCCCCCTTAATTTTAATGCTCCATTCCACTACTGAAGTTGCATGTTAAATTATTGTGCTGCTAATTTTCTGGAATGAAAAATAGGAGGGTACTAATTGAAAATGATAGGAGGTTAATCATGATAAGCTAATTATTAAGAACTTGTTGGTTGATTGTAGGTATGATGTCGTATATCATTGTCTTTTCATGGCTTGAATATATTTGCTGATTGGTTAAGTGGGATTTTCAGGCAATCAATTGTTATTCAAGAGCCAACAACATGAAACCGGGTGATGTCATCATTCTTTCTAATAGAAGTGCCGCTTATATCAGGTCAGCTTGGATATGATAAACTATATTCTCTGTTGTTTATTTGCAGTTAATCTTAGTTTTAGTCATCTTGATGTGCTTTATGTGATGAATCTTTTCCTTCAACTAGGATTAGCCAATATCTGAAACAGAGACCTGCATCTGCTTCTGAAGATCGACCATTAAATGGGCTGGATCCTACTATACATGCTGAAGTATGTCCCTGTTCTCCTAATGTTGTGAAATAAATATTATCTCATTATTCTATAAAATTTGTATTCTTTCTAAGAGCAGAATTCATGACTCTTCAGCTAGCACTAAAGGATGCTGAAAAAGTTATGAGTATCAGAAGCAATTTAGTCAATTCTTACATCCTAAAGGCCAATGCACTCATCATGGTATGAACTATTGAAACTTTCTCTTTCTTGTAGAGATTGCCTGGTGGTAGTCTGTTTAGTGGGTAGTTTATAAACATTTTTGACATGCCAACATCTTATTTGCAATGAATTGGCAGTTGGAAAAATATGAATTGGCCCGGGATGTAATTCTTTCTGGCCTTCAGCTTGATCCTTTTAGGTACCGAGTACTTGCACATTTGCCTCGTAGTCTCTTTGATAGTATGATGCAAAATTTACTGGTTCTTGTTCCTATTCTAGCTTAAGTCTATTCATCTGCTTTTACTGAGTATTCTGGTGATGTGTAGCAATCCTCTTCAGGCTTCTCTTCACAATTTGGGGAAAAAAGTACCCAGACCAACCCCAAGAAATGTCAGGAAACCAGAACGCAGTGATGATTTTGATTGCACACTCTGTCTGAAGTTATTATATGAACCTGTTACAACTCCATGTGGGCATTCTTTCTGTCGTGCATGTCTTTTTCAGTCAATGGATCGTGGTCAGTCTTTTTGCTGTTCTCATAAGATCTTTAGCAACAATGCTTGCATCTTATCTATTCTTTCCTAACTGATTTTGAATTGAAAAATAGGTAACAAATGTCCATTATGCCGCACAGTTCTCTTTGTCAGTCCTAGAACATGTGCAGTCAGGTGAGTTATTTATCTGGCAGTAGTACATTCTATCTTGCTTTTTGGAGATTGATACGGGAAGGGGACTGTGTGCTTATATATACAGTTTGAATTGCCAATTAAACTTATGCCGTGGTTCTGGAATATCTGTCCTTTCTGCGTTCTGGTACATGTAGAGTATCCTATTCACCAGAGTCTATAAGCCTACAGTTGTTCAAATAATCCAGTTGAGGTAGATATTTTTTTTGCGCAAAGAAGTTGATTAAATTATACAAAATTTGTTGTTGGATGGAACAGGGGTGGAAAGTCCCCTGGAGGTTTATACAATTATCTTTGTTGGATTAAACAAGAATGTTAATGACTCCAGTTTGAGGAAGTTCTATTGTTACATATTCTGTGTGGGAATCATAAAGAAACTTCACCTTTGGCTATAACTCATCCAGGCTATGCGAAGGAAAGCCAGATTCTCTTCCTTATGTTACTCTCGTTTCTATTCTTTGGTGTTCCCAATATCTTTATAGGCATCCAAAAATACTGGAAAAATTGATCGATTTGAGTTGCACTGCTACATGTATATAGTGCTTGGTGTATGTAGTAGGCCAGTGGAAACAGAGTGCTTATTTACTCTTTGAAGCTACAATATTCAGTGATTGTAACACTCTCGTACTCCAGCAATTGTATAGAATAAAGTGACATGTTGTCTCTGTTTGGTACCCTCATTTTCTTCTGAATTCTGCCATTTACATTAACTTTGCTGCAGACTAAGGTAAATAGAAAATCTAGAACTTTCCCTACCCTATTACACCAAAGCTGCAACATCTCATAGTGTATAAGTAGTACAAGGCTATTTCAAGATAGTAGTTTAGGTTTTCTTCATTTATTGACATTATTTTGGGGTCTTAACAGTGTGACACTTAAAAGCATTATACAAAGACACTTTGCGGAGGAATATGCTGAAAGGAAATCAGAGCACGAGAGCCTGACACAGCTTGGTGTTGATTTAATCCCACTGTTCGTCATGGATGTTGTCATCCCATGTCAGAAGTTTCCGCTCCACATATTTGAACCTCGGTACAGACTGATGGTGAGTTGTTTTATTGCTCGTAACTGGGAAGGAGGAAATAGTTGGATCATTCAGTATGCATGTAGACTCTGGATTCCAAGCATAAATGATCTAAATTCTTATTTCCTCTGATGATGATGGCGCAATTATAATTTAATGTCTATTAAAACAGGATCCAACTTGTCTGCAATGCTACAACTTCAATTTTGTAACAGATACTATCAACCTCAATCAACACCTTTTTGAGCACGACTGTCATGGTTTATGTTTTGCACTAATGAAGATACTGATATATTTGGAAGATGCATGGACCTTAGAGAGGAATTGCGAGAAAATAGAAGGTCTTTTCCTCTGGAAAACCCTTGTGTTTGGACAAGCTGTGTTTTCCATACATTTGCTAGAGTTTAGAACCATAAAGTCTAATGGATCATTTAATTGCGATGATTTAAGGCGTTATAGCAAAAAATGAACATATGATACATATTTCACTATCAAGGAAATGAGGAAAGACGTTGTGTCTTGTGGAATTGATTGATTATGTGCGTAAATCTTGAGATCAACTTTTTAGCATAGAGGTTTTGTAATACCTCCATGATTGTTTTCCCTTCCAGTGCAGACATTGCCCTTTATGGTCTATTTTAATTGACAGGTGAGGAGGATCATGGAAGGAAATCACCGGATGGGAATGGTACATTGTTGACACTGCACCTTTTGTTCCCTGATTTTCTCCTTATAGTTTACTGGGTCAACACGAAGTCCCCTCCTATTGGTTTTCATGGTTCTATGAATTTTGTAGGTTGTCATTGATTCAAGTACAGGGTCAATAGCTGACTTTGCTTGTGAAGTGGAGATCACAGAGTAGGTCTTGGCTTCATATTTCTCTGTTCAAGTTTTATTTTAGTTATCTTTGTAGGGTGCTTTTCTTGAGCTAGACTTTTATCTTAATTTCTTTGAATTATATAATTCTTAACATTTCAGGTGTGAGCCACTTCCAGATGGAAGATTTTATCTAGAGGCAAGCAACTAATCTTACTTCAATATGTTCTTCCGTTCATAATTCATTTTGAATTGTAGCACTTTGGCTTACTGTTAGCATGGTTTTTTTGGCCTACCTTTTGATGAAGATTGAAAGTCGTCGTAGGTTTCGCATCCTTCGGTCTTGGGATCAGGATGGGTAAGCTTGATCATCTTCTGAGTACTTCCGTTTCTGTTATCTTAATGCTCGTTGAGTTAAGTCTTACTACTTTGTTTTGCTAGTTGACTACAATTGCTTCTATTGCTTAATACAGATACCGTATGGCAGATATTGAGTGGGTGCAGGATTATCTACCAGAACGATCAGAAGTGAGAGAGGAAGTATGTCTCTTTCTGATCATGTGTTCTTGTCTGTTGTCAATTTTTTTCCTTTTCCAATTTGTCCTGAATCTTCTAATTGCAAAATGATGAACAGAAATAAAATATAGAAATTTTAGCACAAGAATTGTTTTACTGACTTGTCTTATTATATCTTGGGCGATTTAGTTATTACATGGATCCTCTTAAAGAGTACTTCGTTTTGTTGTTAAAGATTTACCTATTTCCTAGTCAGTGTTATACATTAAATCTATTATAGGCTGACTGCGATTTTGTATTTGGCAAAGGTGTTGAAAGTCAGCAATTTACTTAATTATATGCTAGAATTAATTCTTAATTCTTTCAGTTACAGGAATCTACAAATAATGCGGCCGAATTTGCTCGATCGTGGTTGAGAAGGGCAAAGGAAGCTGCAAGACAAGGTAAATGTATACGATGATGTAAATTCTATTACTGTTTCTGGTCAGTTTTTTGGTGTCTGTTAATTACCAATATTCTAACTCATCTTTGGAACATCTAACTAGTTATTTGGAACTTTTTCCATTTTGGTTATCTGAAGTGACAAGGAAACACAGTATACTAATGATAAGGATTATCAATATGTAGATTAAAACTATTTTTACTTTAGCAAACTGTAAGGACCACAATTTTGTGATCGTATTAACCAGAAAAATTATCTTTGAGATAGAAGTTGGAAATTTCTATTTTTCAGTTGTTTCCTATCTCAGTTCATATGACCATTGTTAGGAATAATGCTTGTTAAGCTTTCCTAGTGTTGCTAAAGAAGCAAATTTATATGTTTGTCCATTGTAAAACTCTAATTTCACCCTGTGAGTGCCTTTTCATATATCAGTCCATAATCTAGTTGCATTAGAATAAGCCATTCACATTGATAACCCTCACATGTATAAATAAAGATTTGTAGCCTCCTATATCAAAAACCTTAAAATTACGTAACCATGCTGCGACACTAGAGCATTGCATTTTAACCATCTTAATATGATGAAATTCATGAAATTGGCCTGATAACTAGCAGTTTTACTGGCTGTGGTAATTGAATATTTAAGCTAGTCAAATTTGAAGTGGTTAATGCCATTACATGGCAAGTACCACCCTAGTTATATTGGTGGACAATTTAGTCATGCTGATGGGTTCATTCATCGTTTTGCTGCGTAGTAAACAATTGCATGTTCAGATATACGTCGTCATTTATATTTGTGGTTTTTGTAAATGAAGAGAGTTTGGATTTATAGATAGTACAAACAGTGAAGGTCTTTGGTGTCTGGACATCTATCCAGATGCAAGTGGAAAGTTGAGTCCTCTTTCAGTTCAAATTGGAGTGCGAAATTTTTCAGTGACTGGTAAATAAAGGCATAAGTGCTCTGGTATTAGGAGAGTGTGTAGTTTGACATGATATTAATGGTCTCCTACTTCATATTCTCATATGTTGTATCTTATTCATGCGCCTGTTAATACTTGAGTCGTAATGCAGATCGAAGAAGATTGGAAAAACTACTTAATGTGGAGTCAATGATGCCAACACAACTGAATCCAGAACTTTTCAGCTTCTGGGTATGATTACTTATTAGCAATCGGCATGTAGGATATGACATTGAATTTGTGTGATTACTTATTTATGCTCTTCAACAGCTCGCATCCATATCTGACCGAAGACCTTATGAAAGATTGGAGCTCCTACGCATGAGGGATACAGCAGAGGTACACAGTCCCTCTTATATACCTTGAAGGATTAGCAGAATATTACCACTTGTACTTTGTTTATTTACCAGTTTCCTAACATCCATTTGATCTACTCTCTTTAGATTCCAGTCTTCCTCTTTCTGTGAAGCCCGTAACTATCCACATAAGATAATTTCCAAGTATGAGCTCGTATGTTTTCTGGATTTCCTTGAGAGCTTCTAAACTAATAGTTTGTAAATGAATATCTTGAGGTGGGGAATATAGTTGAACATCCTGGTTTTGGACTGGAACCCAGTTATGAGAGTTGCTCATACTTCTAACGTTTGTAGTCTAGAAGGTATTATTTAGGCGAATTTTTGTATAATACATGAGGTAATTTTCCCCCGTCCACCATACCCAAACCTTATTCCACCCCAGGTGTGGATTTGAATTGAGGAACTATTGGTCGCTACTCAAGGGTGCCAACCATTAGGCTCCCTGCTCAGCCTGGGGATTGCTCATACTTTGCTTGCTGTTCCAAACAATGATTCTATTTTTTTCTTTTGACAGAGGATACGACGAGGCCTGATATATCTCAGAGCGGCAGAACAGGGCCGCAGGATGCAATGACAGTAGCTGTAACTCGTAACTTGCTTCCTGTCAAGTTCTATTGTTTTTAATCTATTGCAATCTATTGTAGAAAATTTTCAAATATATTCACAATCAATATTCTTTGACCCACGTCACCGTGGATGCTATTCTTTTTTGTAGCAATTGTCTTATTTGTAGTCTATCAACACGAGAAGCAATATTAAACTTTTATGGAGATCTTGAATAACAATAGGAAAAATGGTACGGAAGCTGATTCCATTCGAAAAATGTTACCTTGTTGCTAATTTTCCTGCAAGTGCGTGGGATGCGGAGCTTCAAGGCTAAAGAATTTAAAACCTACACTTTGGGTAGAACATGAACAAGAGGAAATCTCAACTCTAATGAAGTACTAATTAATTATACCAAAAGACCGCATATAATAAGGTTAATTTGAAAAAAAAATTCGTCACAAGTTATTACCTTGATAAAATTTATATTCTTGAAGACAAGAAATCCTCTTTTATAAAAAATCATTATTCATCCAATTTAACTTTAAACAATGTTTATTATGATGTATTTATATCCCTTTAAAAGAAGTTCCAATCATGTAAAAGACCTTCAAATATGAGCCAACAAATTCTGTCACAGGGGCTTACGACAATAGGATCCGCTTTCACCATATCTTTTTATACTTTGTGTGAAAGGTTTATCTGCCATTCTTTCTAAATATCAAGCACAAGGTCGTATTCATGGTGCTTTGGTTGCAAGAGGGGCCATTTCGGTAACTCCTCTTTTTTTTCGCCAACGATGTTCTTTTCTTTACTCGAGCTAAACGAGAAGAGACTTACAATTGAAAGAGTGTTTACATCTATATGAGACAGCTTTGGGGCAAAAAATCAACCTCTCAAAATTCAAAGTTTCCTTTACCTCTATTATAGAAGGGGCAACCAGAAACTCGGTTTGTCAAATTTTGGTGTTATTGAGTGAGATGGTTATAATAGCTATTTAGGAATGCCATCTGTTATTGGACGCAATAAAAGACAGGTGTCTCATTATGTGGTGAAAAAATTAACAAAGAGGTTACAGGGATGGAAAGCAAAATTGTTATCAAAGGCAGGCCAGGATGTTTTGTTGAGAATGGTGGCTCAAACTATGCCAAACTACATCATGTCTCTTTTCCTATTGCCCATCGATACATATAAGGACTTGGAAACCTTAATGGATAGTTTCTTTTGGCACAATGGAGGCCTAGACAACAATGGTATAAAATGGCTTTGATGCAGACGTATAGCAATTCCAAAGGTTCATGGAGGCGTAGGATATCGTGATTTGTGACAATTTAATCTTGCTTTACTAGCAAAGCAAGGTTGGAGGTTGATTAAATATCCCAATTCCTTTGCCGCAAAAATCCTGAAGGCCAGATACTTCTCAAACTATGAATTTTTTACAGCAAAATTCGGCAGCAATCTAAGCCAGATTTGGCGAAGTATGTGTCAAGCAAGGCCTAACTTACTTTAGGGATGTTGAAAACGTGTGGGTGATGGTGTTACCATCAATATATGGCGGGATTCCTAGTTAATGGATGATATGGATCCTACTATTCAGACGGAATTCATGGAGGAACTGAGCTTAAATATAATTGTTGATCTTATGATAGGACGCCAATGGAATGAACCTTTGATTCGCAATTCCTTCAGCCCACGAGATATAGACCTCATTTTACAGATTCCGTTGGGACTTTCGTCTATTTAGGATGATTGGATATGGACCAAAAATAGGAAAGGTGAATACCAAGTCAAAGACAGTTACAGACTCATCACAAAGATGGCTAATGAAAATTTTAATGTTGTTGGCTTCCCATGGGAAAAAATCTGGAAAGTTCAAGTCCCAGGTAAAGTACAGATTCTTATTTGGCGTATTCTACGTAATATCCTTCCATACAAAGCCACCTTAAGAAGGCGTCATATGAATTTAGATGACACATGCCCTATTTGTGGTAAGACTATGGAAACAGCACAACATGTGCTTTATAACTATGAATTTGCCCAATCCGTTTGGCTTCTATAGACTGTGGGCTGGCAAGCTATCTTATCTTTACAGGAATGGCTTACGAGTGTGGTCTCGTCCTTCACGCAATCACAATAGGAAGAGATTTTTATGTTAATCTAGAGTTAATGGCTTTATCACAATGAAGTGGTGTGGACATCGCGATTTCATCCCCATCATTTTATTCTAAGTCGAGCACAAACAACCCTTTCTGAATGGAAGGCAGCAAAGGCATCCAATGCTGTTCACATACCACTAAATCAACGCTCTCCATCTTGTTGGGTGGCTCCAGCTCCAAATCAGTTTAAGTGTAATATTGATGTTGCTTTGTTGGAAAATGGTTTTTATGGCCTCGGCATGATAATCCGAAACTCTCAAGGGAAAAATTGTGCTGGTAAATTGATGACACTACCAGGTTGGCAAGATCCACAAGTAGGAGAAGCCCTCTGTTTTTGGGAAGCTTTGGGTTGGATCAAAACCTTATCCTTTTCCCCAATCTGTGTGGAGACGGATTGTCAAGTTGTTAACTAGTTTTTAACATCTACGCTTATATTTTCTTCATATTTTTCAATGATTATTTAGGATTTTAAAGCTCTCGTTCATGAGCTATTGTTTATCACTTATGCCTTTGTTAGAAAGCTAGCAAATCAAGTTGCTAATATAATAGCTAGGGCAGCTGATTTCATGCCTGGTTTTGAATGGGGGTATGCCTTCCTTCTTTTTTGTATGACGTTTTAACTATGGATCTCAATAATATGCGTTGAGCGCAATCATTACCATTCAAAAAAAATATAGCCCATTAAACCTAAAAAATTTAAACAAACCCAAGATATAAGTAGTGGTCTGTCGAAAGTTATGCTTCTAATGTAAAATAATTAATTAAATAAGAATGAAAGTTTTCTTACACATCAGCCTAACTTGATTAGTTATGATGTCATTGGACCTCACTATCTCTTGAGATTCCATGTCATCTACAATTCGACCCATCTATGATTGAAGTGCTTCTTTGAACTTATTAGATCTTGATTTAGTTTTTTGTCCCTCCAACACTACTAACTCATTTTTGGCTCTATTTCACTTACGAAGTCTCATGGTTGTGCTCACATCATCCCCTCTCTTTTCAAAAGGATTTGTCCTCAAATTTGAATCAAAGTTAAAATAAGGTAAGTTAGAAACATTAAAAGGAGCTCTAAAACATTATACGCACCTGACAAGTTTATCTTGTATGCATTGTCATTGATGTGTTCTAACACTTCAAATGGTCCATCATCCCTTACATCAAGTTTTGACTTCCTTTGCTGTGAAAACCTTTTTTTTTTTTCACTTATGCGCTCAATCTCAATCATTTGGTTCGCAAAGAACTTGCTTTATATCTTTTTTTGCTTTTTGTGCATATATGCAATTTTATTCTCAATCTATGCACATGCTTTCTTGTAGATTGTTTTAACCAAGTCAACCTTCTTCTTGCCATCTAAACTTAGCAATCTTAGTCAAAGGTAAAGGCATCAAATCCAACACAGTTAATGGATTAGAACCATACACAATTTGAAATGGAGAATTACTTGTAGAAGAATGTATAGAACGGTTATATGCAAACTCAATGAACGGTAAACAACCTTCCCAAGTTTTCAAGCTCTTGCCAATAATTGCATGCAACATGGTTCCTAAGATCCTATTAAATACCTTAGTTTATCCTTCAGTTTGTGGATGACATATAGTAGAAAATAAAAGTTTAGTACCTAACTTTCCCCATAAAACTCTACAAAAATAACTTAGGAACTTCCATATATGAAACAATGGTTCTTGGCATACCATGAAGTCAAACCACTTTCCTAAAAAAAGGATAAGCAATGTTTGTTGCATCATTTGTTTTCTAGCAAGCAATGAAATGAGCCATTTTACTAGATTTGTCTACAAAAACAAATATGTTATCTCTATCTTTCCTAGTCCTAGGTAAACCTAACACAAAGACCATAGATATATCACTCTAAGATTCTGTTGGACCCCGATGGTCAGAGTCCAACTCCTATGTCATGAAAACGTGAGCTCTAATACCACACACTGTTGGAACTCGAACATTTTCCAAAATCCAACTCTTGCTTAGATATCATATTATGTTGGAACCCGTTTCTGGAGCCCAAGTCTTGCTAAATCATTAAACGTGAGCATAAAGCATGAGTAGGTTTCCTTGTAGGTTATGTCAATAAACCCTCATTAGTTGTTATCTCACAAGGGTGGCGCCCCATACTAGCCAATCACCAAAATCACACTTTGAATTCTTCAAAAAAAATTGTAGTTCTATGTCTCTAGTTTATTTTGAAATAAGAACCATCTCATTTGGATCTATATAGATCCAGATATCATCAAAATACCAAAGTATGTTCATAACCAAGTCATGCTCTTCTAACCAATTTCTCATTTTCTTTCCATCAATATTTTTCAATTCAATACGAAAGGGTATAAATTTTTATGTAAAGATAGATAAATGTCTTAGGAATCTATTGCTTTAAGAATCACTTAATTTGGAGGTTAGGTTACGAAGTTACAGCAAAAAGAGTCAACCATGCTCATGTCCTCAATTATGTTGTACCTATCTCGAAACAATTGTCATAACTTTCACTAGAGATGTCAGATTAAGGTCATTCTTAGACTATTTGAAAGAGAACTTCTAGATCTACAAATTTTGTGAACTCCAAAAAGATATTTTGTCATTTGGGGGGTCAAAACACACGGCCGTGTGAAATCACACAGGCAACCCGTGTTTGTTTCGACTCTAATTGTGCTTCTGCCTTAGGAACACACAGTCAATATGAATATACACGGCCTGACTATGTAACCTTCGGGTTTGGTGATTTCGTTTAGAGGTTCAAAACACGGACCGTGTGAATTTACACTGGTAGACCGTGTAACCCATGGGTCTGACAATTTTTCTACATAAGGAATATACGGTCAGTGTAAATATACACGGTCTGATCGTGTAACCTTCGGGTCTTGCAAAATTTTGCCCTCTCCAAAACCTTTCCAATGGATCCTACATCCATCCTAGCATCCCTTTTACTCATAATCTTCCCAAATTCAACTCTCCTAGCGCGATATCACTTCATATACTCTAGTTATTTGGGATACACATCCTATGCAACACCACCTACTCAAATGATCATATCTCTCAACTCCGATATCCAAAATTTGCATACTTTATATTGTTGGAAAGCTAGAAAGGCAAGCTACAACTCCCATGAAGACAACATTGTCTAATTCATCCTAGATTAATATAGTTTTTCCCCTAAAATCAGAACACAATTTCTACCCCTATGAAAACTTGAAATTTGCAATGTAAATACTTGAAAAGTCATAAACAAACATAATGTATATGTATTTCATTCACATAAAAAAAAGAGTTTTACAACGCTTTAGTGGGTATTTTGAGCCACCTTACATCATAATAAAAAATACAAACTTTAAAAGAACAGTAATTGCTCAAAATGCAACTAAAGCCTTGTTTTACAAAATCAAAGTTCAAAAATAAAATATGCAAATTGGAGTGATGCCTTGACTCTATTGATCTCTTACTCATCACTTGGAGAAGGGAAGGAATGGGGTGAGCTTAAAAGTTCGTGAGTAACAGTTTTATAATTGGTAACAAGCGAAAATCATTGAAAACATTCATGATCATAATAACTTCTCATGAAAATCCATAAAAAACATATTCCTTAAATTCTCAATATATCAACCAAATCGCAAACCACATAATTCATGTATTTATCAAACTTTTCCACAAAGCATAAACACATAAACACATCAGAATGGTTTGGATAGGTCCGTAATAAAACGTACTAATACAATTCTATAAAATGGTCTTGTGTAGCCATGAACAGAACGTACTATCGCAATCTCATATAATGATTTTGCATAGTTGTGAACTTAGGGGAGTCCATGAAGGAGCTCCATGCCACTAGTAGGCAAGCGGGCCAAGCTTTTAGTCAAAGTGCACTTGACAAACAAAACAGACCACCACAAACCCACATAATATGTAATTCATGACTTGAAAACCGATTGCCCAAATGGCACATTTTAAAAACTTATTTTTCATGAACATGCAATATTTTATATGCATTTCCATCATCATTTCAGAATTCATCAACCAAGTTCCTATACAAAGCATATAGCCATTTCTCAAATCATTCAAAAGCAACAAATACAACAATTATTAAGCAATTAGAAATCAGTCTCATATCAGCTCAAAATTCATTCAAAAATTCACATACAAAAACATGAATTTTTCGGAAACCCTTTCATTTAGCAATTCACAATTCATCATCAAAATTTCATACACCAAATATATAGTAATTTCTCAAATCAATCAAAAGCAACATTTAATTGAAATCCTTTTATTTTCTTGATTTGAAAAAAAAAACTTAATGGCTCATTACTCAATTATAAACATGAAACCTACCTTGATTTCCTTGCTTAACTTTGCTCAAATTTCCTTTACTCCCCTTGCTCCTCTTGCCTCTCTTGATTTCCTTTATCAAAGACAAAATTTCCATTCAATAGGAATTCAAATTGGAGAACCCATAAGACATATTCACTAAAATTGATCC
>JAOTAZ010000007.1:16156968-16167657 GCA_025629785.1 Erythroxylum oxycarpum | reverse complement strand
GAAACCTAATAAGTTACACATAAAGAGCCGCTACAAAGAGAAAAATTAGTATAAATTAAATTGTATTTAATTATATAGCTTAGTTTGAAAAACTTTATAGATCAAATATAAGAAATTTGATTTTATTAAATTAAATTAAATTATAACCAAAGTTTGACTTTAATCATAATTAAAAATTGTAATTTTAATAACCCATTGTTTTTTTTAATAAATATGAAATAAGCATAAAGGAGATAACAATCCTATTTATTCCTCTCAAACGTTAAGTTCTTTTTATGTGCTCTATAAATATCGTTAAGGCTGGACACTCGGACAATATATTTTTGGTTAACATCTCGTAAAAATATTTCAACAAAAATTCAAAAATGGTTTTCATAATTCATATTTTTAAGTTCTTCAATTATTTAAATTCGTTCAAAAAATTATAAAATTTTATTTTGTGCTATCCCTGTGATTGAATCACGGCTAATTTCCCAACAATTCAACAATTAGTTAATCAGTGAACTGATTGAGACTCAACCCAGACATCTAAGCCAACCCTCGAGCTTGGATTAAGTCTACAAATCTCGTGAAGCTCGCGGGCAGTTTATTTCGAGACGTGCAATGAAATGAGTATAAAGTACGCTTAGGTATGTTCTTTGGCAGCAAATGAATTACTTGAGCTCCTTGGTTTCAATAAACAATTCCACGTTTCTTTGAACACTTTCATCAAACATATGGCGTATGTATGTATAATACAAAAACTAAATACACACGCATATATTATATTATAGATGCAGAGAAGCACGGGACAGTTGTAACCGTGAATCATGGGTATTCTGATAACAGAAAAGGGGCAGTCTTGGAAAATCGAAAGTTTCGTGGCATTTTCATGCAAGCATTTGACCTAGCTACCAAAATATAATTAATTTCCGACAGAGCCTTGGGATTTCCAATTCTCTCCTCTTCGATCGTTATCCGAGGCGACAACCTTCAGAGATTCAGCCGTCACGGCAGCTTTCAGGTCCGCGTTTGAAAACACTCCGCTAATGATAATTTTAGTTACGTTTAGATCATAAGTTCCAAAACTATGGGAAAGGGTTGGTGTGTCAATACGTACCTGTAAGGAAAATGTAGGTTATATTATGCGTCTGATTCGTTTTTATTTTTTCCAAAAAATTTGAATATAACTTGCGTTTATATTTTGATATATAGAGAACAATGAGTGAGGTGTTTGAAGGATACGAGCGTCAATATTGCGAGATTTCAGCCAATTTGTCGAGGGAATGCACGTCGGCAAGCGTCCTCGATGGAGGTTAACGAATTAGGAACTCTTTTTTAGCTTATAAATTATGTTCTTGTATTTTGATTGCCAGAGGTGTGAAGTGTTATGTAATTCTATGAACTTTTGTTTTTTTTAAAAGGTCTCCTTTTGATTTGATTTGATTTGCAGAGCAAAAGAAGCAGAAACTTGCTGAAATTAAAGAGGGGATTGATGATGCTGATACCTTGGTAATCAATCAATCTATTGATAGTTGTATTGCCGTTGGTTTCTTTGGGTTTTGAATAATGCCTTTGATCTCTCCAGGTTAGCAAAATGGACCTTGAGGCACGGAGTTTGCAACCAACTGTAAAGGCCATGCTTCTTGCTAAGTTGAGGGAATACAAGGCTGATCTTAACAATTTGAAGAATGAAGTTAAAAGAATCTCTTCAATAAATGTGAGTCAAGCTGCACGAGATGAGTTGTTGCGGTCGGGAAAGGTTGATGGAATGACGGTATGTTTGCCATGATTGCTACGATTCTGTTTTTTCATAACCAAACAAATTGCGAGTTTTCGACTATAATTGCACACGCTCAGGCTTGTGGTGATCAAAGAGGAAGGCTGTTGATGTTGACAGAGAGGTTAAATCAATCTACTGATAGATTAAAGGAAAGTAGAAGAACAATGTTGGAAACAGAAGAACTTGGTGTCTCAATCCTCCAAGATTTGCATCAACAACGCCAGTCTCTTTTACAAGCTCACAGCACGGTATGCCTTCTAGTCCATCATAAATTCAGAGACACAAAGTAGCTGTAACAACTAACAAAGGCTTGTATGTTTTATTTTTAATGCTCGGTCTCCTGTATTGAGCTGAGCTGACACGTTGTTAATAACAATTGTGCAGCTCCATGGGGTGGATGACAATATTGTGAGGAGCAAGAAACTACTATCAGCTATGTCGAAAAGGATGAACAGAAACAAATGGATAATTAGCTCTTTGGTTGCAGCCCTTGTTTTAGCGATACTACTCATCCTCTATTTTAAGCTTACGCATTAGTTGTCTGCACCCTATATATGGATTATATTTTAAAGGATTTAACATTCGATATTAGTATTTGTCTTCTTTCAACTTTTGGCAAATGGTACCATTTGTGTCTTCTTCTACTGGATCTGATCTGGATGTGCATATAGTTTTGTCGTGCCTGTCATTGTCAAATTGCTTGTGCGACCTATTTGGTAGTTATTGCCTTTTCGGTCCCAGAAAGGACACGTTGTGAGTGGGCTACATCGTTTCACTTCTGCCGTTGTTCGTTTTACAACAACCATCGATGGTGTTGGACACGAAAATCACACCGTTCAAAAGGTAGGGTCACCCTGAGGATATTAAATATGGAAAGGCGGAGGCTTGTGATTGGTGGAGGTAGAACCTGCACCGGCAACATAATTGGCCAGCCAAGTGTGATAGGGCTTTAGGTGGAGAGATAGAAGAAAGAGATTTTTTATGCATGACGTGGCCGTTTCTCTATCTCTATTCTCTACTAAACTATCCTAATAAGGAAGCACTTTTCACTTTCATCTGTCTAGTCTAACCTAGCCCACTCTGCCACGTCTTCCATTTCACTAACCTACGCCGCTATGCGCATTGTCTTGCTATTACCCGGTCATTGCCCTCCGTTTCACCTACCTTCCCCCACCTCTTTCTCGAAGCGTACGTTAGACACATTCAGTATCCGTAGTTTCTAATTTTTTATTACAAAAGTTCATAGAGAGAGAGAAAGCAAGAGTCAACAGCTTGAGCTCAATAGATTAGATAAGAAGTAGGGAGCTAAGTTAAACAGAGAGCAATATTCTCGAATTTTTCCGCTTTGGGTGGTTTCCGGCGGAAGAGAGGTTTGGGAATTTGGTCCAAATCCTGCCGTTGGATTTCCTTTCCCTCGATCTGGAGCGTCTGTTGTACTGACTTTAGATTTATTTATTTTGCTTTGTCTGCTAAAAATGGAAACTTTACATAGAGGGTCCGATTCATATCCTAATTATAATCTGTGTGCAACTTGAAGTGAGTTGGTTTATTCATGGAAGTCCTCTAGTATTATCTTGGTTTGGCGTGGGAGTGAAAAAGTTGTGTTCTTTTTATGGTTTTGTGTGGGAAATGGAGGGGAAGGAGATCAATTTAAACAAGGAAACGGGTCGAAGTAACGGTATAAGTGGAGATGGGTTCATTGACAGAAACAAAGTGAGGATTTTGCTGTGCGATAATGATTCCAAGAGCTCTGAGGACGTTTTCACTCTCCTTTTGAACTGCTCCTATCAGGGTATATTTTCATCTAGTTTGCTAATTTTTCAATCTAATTTACTGAATGTATATGATGATTTTCCATTTTATTTTAATTCTATATTTCTTCTTCTCTCTGTTGAAGTTTACAAGCTACTTTTGGAAGTTTTATTTTTGTCATGAGAGTTGATGAGACTGAGCGGTATTAAGTATGTTCACAAGAGCTCAATCAGTTTTTATACGAGTTGGGATCATCTTAAAATTTTTATGACCATAGTGGATGATCTGATATGGACTAGAAATTGGATGCTTTTGACGTGTTTCTGAGAAAGTTGAGCTGGAACATATATTTTCGCTAGAAAATATACAAGCTTGTCATAATAGAATGATGTTGGTTTGGGTAGGCCGCACCATTTAGATTTTGTCCCCTTTGGTGCAGCGAGTTGAGCTACAATCTCTGGTGGGTGTGGGGCTCGAACTCGAGACCTCAGGGTTTTGTTTGGTGCATGACCACGCCTCTTACCATTTGGCTACATAGCCCAGTGGTAAGAGGCGTGCATTTCAACGCAACCAAACTTTGAGGTCAGGGGTTCGAATCCTTGCCACTCCAAGATAAAATCCGGAACAGGGACAGCTCTGGCAGACCTCAGGGACAATACCTGGCCGGTGAGGGAACCGCCCAAAAGGAGGGAAAGTCTCAAATGTTCCGTTAGATTCGTCCTTAGAGACTGTAAACTCAGTTTGGTTCGTTAAAACAGAACTAAGTCCCACTTCCAGTTGATGGGGAGCATCGAGATTTGGGGTCATAGTGTTCTATTTTCATATATTCACTTACTGTAACGATTCTGAGGCTTGATCGACTTAAAGTGGACGAAGCTATGTATATTGTGAAGCTGTGTCAATGCTTTTAAGATTCATCTTTTGTGTTTGACTGCTGTACGAACTTTCAAAATTGAGGAGAAAGAGTATAATGCCGTGATATAGGCACGTCAACTAGCTTAAAAATGGAGGAGGATACTTGAATGCTAAGAAGTACAGACACGGACACGGGACACGACACGAACACGGAGACACACCAACTTCTAAAATTTAGTGGACACGGACACGGCATATATATATACTATAAAATTTAAAATTAAGAAAAAAATTCAGAATTTATAATATGATATATATTGATTGATATATTTCAAGACTTCCAACATCTTGATAGTTCATATATATTTGATACTTTATAAGCCCCTCTCAAAAAACATGGAGCATATATTTTATGGAGCATATATCTATTAAGCAATATCCGAGCGGTCTCTAGACGTGTCCGAGCTGTGTCCACCGTGTGTCAGTGGGTGTCTGACACGGACACGTGTCCGACACGCGAACACGACTCCATTTTGCCGTGTCCGTGCTACATAGCTTGAATGAATAAGAAAAAGAGATACTAGGTTTACATTGAGTTTTTTCAAAGAAGTCTGAATTATTTCAATTTGGTCAAGATAATCCACGCTGTTGCTATTTTTATTCTGTTAAGTTGGATTCTATTTTTAATTTGTTTGAGCTTCTGGTTAATCTTACTGATGCTTTTGGAGTTTGACAATTCACTTTTGTTGATTTTCATGTCACTGAACTAGTGAACTTGTTTGTGTGCAAAAATTTCACAAAACCTATTTGGTTGAACATATCGATAAGATTACTTATATGATCAGGGATTATTTTTCTGTATTTGGTTATGCCACATCCATTGAAGATACATATCTTAGAAGTTTGGCATGCCTGCTTTACTATTTTCTAATGATCCTGTGTGCCTTGGATACACAGTTACGTCAGTGAGATCAGCTAGGCAGGTAATTGATGTGCTGAATGCTGAGGGAACCGATATTGATATAATACTTGCCGAAGTTGACCTTCCAATGACGAAAGGCATGAAAATGTTGAAGTACATAGCACGGGATAAAGAACTGCGTCGCATTCCTGTTATCAGTAAGCTTATTTTGTTAAATTTGCTTATGATCTTGTTTGTTGTTAAATATTTTTCCAGCTCGTTATTGACATGCTTTCCCTTTGATAAGTGATGTCGGTGCAGGATGAGGTTTCAATTGTCGTCAAGTGCCTGAGGTTGGGAGCTGCAGACTATCTTGTGAAGCCCTTACGCACAAATGAACTACTGAATCTATGGACACACATGTGGAGAAGGCGGAGAATGGTTTGGCTTCCTTTTGCTTCCTAGCTAGCTTTTTGGTCCTGTGACTAATCTCTCTCTCTCTCTTTACACACACACACACGCACACACACATATAAAAGGAAAATAATGGTCTGATGATAGGCATTATCATTTGATTGTTGTTGAGAATAACACAATAAGCTTTCCTGGTCTATAAACACTTTTCCATGTACATTGTCAAAATATTATTTCATAATTGACAAGATGGGTTGGCATATGTAATTAGTTAGTTACCAAACAGTCATTTCATTGGAAGCATAGGTTGGTGGTCAATGCTCTAAGACTGTTTTCTCAAATTCTTAGGCTGAGTAAAAATTAGCCTATAACTATTGCACAAAAATTGACATACCATGGATCAAGCTATGAACAAGTTGCGGAATAGAGTTTTTTGCATTGAGAAAGTTACTTAAACCAAAAGTTTAAGTTGATAGATAAGGTGTCAAAAGATGTAGCATTAGTTTCCAATGGCAGCAACTTGCCTGAATATGCATGTCATGAGGGCAAATTTTGTAATTGTTTCATAAATTTTTTCTACAGTTTTCCAACTCACGATCTTATTTGCATGAACAAATAAGGAAGCATTTTATGTCTGTGTGCTTGCAGCTTGGATTGGTAGAGAAGAACATCCTGAACTGTGACTTTGATCTGGTGGTATCAGATCCCAGTGATGCTAACACAAACAGTACTACCCTGTTCTCAGATGATACAGATGACAAGTCTCGGAGGAGCACAAATCCAGAAATGGGGATGTCTGCTTATCAGGGAGATGAGGTTAGTAGAATATGCAACTTGAATAGAGTGTAGTAACTCAGTTATTTGATGGAAAAACAAACTTGTATCTATCTGTTGTAGTGCTTCCTTCATTTCGTATCTCTTGAAGCCAACATTGTACTAGAGCAGTGATCAACTGCACCTGCATTTATTATTTCCACTGATTTCTGTCACCATGATTCCTCATTTATGTCTGCACATATCACCCTTAAATGAAGCAGAGGACCTTAAATTTGAATTCTTTGTGCTTGTTACTTGGAATAATGTAAAATCAAGGAAAATTTGCAAATGGCTTTTTTTACTGTGGCACCTTCTACATGAACAGCTCATGAGGAACTAGGATTTCGTACCCAAAAGCTTGACATGCAATCTAAAATCCTTAAACAGAACTTTAAAATTTAGTCTTTTTCTGTTTACAGTCTGCTGCTGTTGCTGTTGAACTTTCACCCAGTGACGCACAAGAATATCGGCCTGATGTGCCAGGAATCAGCGACCACAGAGCAGGTAATGCCTGTAGCATCATCTAACTGCTACTTTTTCAATATCACGTTTGAGATATGAGTTTGATTCCATTTGGGATTCAGAATCAGGGATAAGAAACAGATAAAATAGAATTATCCAAGCATCTGGTGAGCCTAACTGTTCATGATACACTAATCTTCAAGTTTTCGCTTTGAAGCATGATTTCTTGTCTGTGTCAGCATATGGGCATTTGTAAGAAATTGTAGAAAGGTTAAGCCAAAATCTTTCGTAGGCACTCTATCAGTTGTTGCTTAAAATGTTCATTCAACGATGAATTCCCTTATCCATCGTCTTGAAATTTGAAGTGGCAAAAGTTGAACTTTTCAGAATTGTTGTGCAGGACATTCTGGCCCAAGAAAGAGTGAGTTGAACATTGGAGAGTCATCTGCTTTCTTTACTTATGTTAAATCAAGCACAACAAAGAATAATTCTCTTGTAGCTGCTCCCAAGGATGATAAGGCTTCTCAAAGTTTGAAACTTGAAGATAAAATACATTTATGTGGTCAGCCAGTGATTAATGATGCTCAGTTGCATGAAAATGGAGAAGCATGGGATAATTATTCTCAAGATGACTTCCGTAGCAGTTCCAGTGTCCCTGATTCTTTGTCTCTGGACAGGTCTTACACCCCGCCATTGTCAAAAGAATTTCCTCAAAGGATTTTCAATGAAGAAAATCCCACTCAGGTTCTTATTCATCCAAGGAACGAGGCTCCGACTGATGCTTCAGGCTTATCTACACAAAATGTTTATCCATATTACATGTCTGGTGTTATGAATCAGGTGATAGTGCCACAATCAGCGCAGCTGTTCCCAAAGAATTTGCAAGAGCAGCAAAATCATGCACCTTCAGTCATACTTCCTCAATACAATCATCTTCAGTATTGCACATCTCAAATGAATGGGATGGCGTCATTTCCGTATTACCCTGTTAGCATATGCTTACAGCCTGGTCAAATGTCTGGTACTCCCACTTGGACATCAGTTGGAAGTACTTCCGCTGCTGATGCAAAACTCAGTAAGGTAGATAGAAGAGAGGCAGCATTGATTAAGTTTAGACAGAAAAGGAAGGAGCGGTGTTTTGATAAGAAGATAAGGTATGTTAATAGGAAAAAACTAGCTGAAAGGAGGCCTCGCGTTCGTGGCCAGTTTGTGAGGAAGCTAAATGGTGTGAATGTGGATCTCAATGGTCAACCTACGCATACTGACTATGAAGACGATGAAGAGGGTGATGAGGATGAGCTTGCATTAAAGGATTCTTCTCACGAGGAAGATCCTTCGGGACTGTAGTTGGTTGTTTCCCGTTGATGAAATCCCCTATATTGTGTAGATGGCCCATGCGGTTAGGAAGCTTTGATTGTGGATTGCCCGATAAGTTTCCCAGTTCCATGCAGATGAAAAGTGACAATACTCCATTCCTGTGAGAGATAGTTTGGATCAAGTGGCAAAAAGTGGGAACTTTTACGTAAGAGCACACTAGGTCACGCTGAACGTGCCAAATTCGTTGAACAAATTTGAGTTGGTGGCCTGAAAGATGCATTGCCACTGTTGAGATTGTACCAGGGGAGAGCCTACTTTCCCCGGTGAATATTCACGTGGATCCAAGCACCAAAAACTGGATGGCCTCAACAAACATCAAAAGGAAAGTGGGAATGTTGAAATTCCCAAGGAGAGGATGGTGTACCGAATTTTACGACGCAATTTCACCGTTAAAAAGCAACTCCCTGTAGAGTTCATAGTATGACTTCATAGCTGCCTTACCTGAATTCAACCTTTAATATGGTGTCTGCAATTGATGTATCTGGTTCATCCTAATTCGAAGTTTTATATTTTGGAGCTGTAGATACTTTCTTTCCTTCGCTATTAACCTCCTTTTCCACAATTTTAGCATCAATGTGTCGCTTGGCCTCCAGCGCGATTGTCACTCATGCGCCTTCCTTGTCAGGGCCAAAACCGAGTATCTTGCTCTCGATGAAAAAGCAACGATAAAGTAAAATTCAACAAAATGTACCATAAAAGAAAGGAAAATCCTTGATAGAGCTACGATTCTTGGACAAGCTTTATTTAAAAGAAAGAACAATCCTAGGTAGACTAAAGATTTGGGGGCAAAGAATAATCTTAGGTAGACTAAAGATTTGGGGGTTTTTTATAGCATGTTATTGTCATCCCTAGTGTAAGTAGTATAGTGTATAGAGCAAAACTGTCATAACAAATGTCATGTGTTTAGAAGTTGTGGACAGCGTCAGCAATCGTCAAATAAGGAGCAGCGGCAACAAAGTGTTACCTAGGTAAATGGTTTCGGAGGTGAGACGACCGAAAAGCTCATAGGCATGACCATTGGTGGAGGTGATTACGTTTTTCAGAGGAGGAAACAGATTATAACCCGCTATACGTAGATGGAATTTGTATACATGATTAGAAGCAAGCAATCATTTAAAGTGCGCAAAGGGAAAGTTTTTCCTAATTATTATTTTTGGTTTTTTCTTTGGAAAAAAATAATTCTGGTTATATGTTCGTATCATTCTAAGAGATTCAAGCAGTGGTTCAGTTGGTTTATGAAATCTTTCTAAAATTTCCAATTATTGGAGATATTGTGTTGGAGTCTTCATTCAATGATCATTTGAGTTCCAGTCATTTATCAAATTACCATTTGGAAAACATTATTTCATATAAAAATATTTTAGTAATAAATAAATTTCTTGTTCAATTTGTGGCTTCATCCTTTGCAATATATTTCAGCACGTACATAAAGCCCATAGAATTCAACAGATACGAAAATTAAAAACAGAAAACAGACCGGCCAATCCAAACCATTTGAACACCTACATTTTACACTGCAGAAAGTTCGCTGTCACATGCAATTTTAGAATCAGTATCAATGTACTTTGAATTCCTATCTGTCAAACAATAAAATGGTAAATCCTTTTATTTGTTAGCCTACTACTGGTCACAACCTCCCATTCATGAACAGTCAATCAACTGTCGCTGATGACCAGCTTTTTGGCTACTAATCGAATCCCAGCATTCTGATAATAGTCATATGGATCCAAGGACACAAATGCATCAACAAGGGTCTCTGGCTTTAACCAGTTTTCAAGCTCTGCATAATCAAAATTACCGAACACAAGCTTTTGCAGGGATCCGGAAGTTTCCTTCTGATACATCTCTGTTACACATTGAGCACCATCCCCATTTCCTGTAGTCGGTATGCTGTGCAAGAAAGACAGCAATCAATGTATACAAAACTGACGTTAGTGCATCATTCGCTTCACGTCATGGAATGCACTAATTATTGAGTACTGGATTAAAATATCCCAGGTAACCATTTGCCTCAATAGAAGATCTTCACTTTCAATATTCAAACTATGGTGTGGCAAAGCACTGTAACCTTTGAAACAGCGAGCTAAAGTAGACCATGATAATACTCGCTAAAATTCTTTGAGGACTACTGAGGATATGATACAATTAGCATGAGAAATTAAGCAAAAAAGGTCTCTTCTACATTAGCTTTTGCCCTGTATTTAATTCTCAGCCAACATTTTTCTGAAAGCAAAAAATAACTTGAGAAATATGTCACAAACGTGACATTAAAAATAAATAAGATAATATATTCAAAAGTGTCTAACCTTTTAAAATATTTTCAATTTAGTATCAAACTTTTTAAAGTTTT
>JAOTAZ010000007.1:16049968-16063503 GCA_025629785.1 Erythroxylum oxycarpum | reverse complement strand
CTGCATACGTTTGATTTATGTTTTAAAGAAATAACTTGCATTCATTGTTATGATTTTGATCTATACGTGATTAAATTACTGAATTGAGATTGAATATGTTTAGTGATGTGATATGTGAATATGTGAAAGTGTCTAGTCTGACACAGTATGAAAAGTTTAAAAATCAAGATTTTCGAAAAGTGCCTTCGGGCAATCTGAATTTTCTGTTTTGAATTATGTGTATTATGTGGGTTTGGTTAGGTCCCTTCCATAAGAGTCAGTGCACTGTCTCACTCTAATAGCCTTCTCCCGGCTACCCGCTAGTGGCATAGGAGCTCTGATTTCGGACTCCCCTCCGTTCAAGACTGCTCAGAACTGCTATGCGGGAATTTGCAGTTCGTTCTGTTAGGACCGACCCAAACCATTTGTTGTGTTATTTGCTTTGTGTTGGATGCCGCGGTATAACCTGCAAACACACGCCGGGGTATAACCCCCAAACACCTACGGGTGGGGTGTGGGGTCCAACAATGATACTGCTATGATCGTTACCTATGAACATATGGTGACTACACTCATATACGGGAAGGATACAATTTGCATCGAGGAGATCACTACTGCATTGTTGGCTCACAATCAACAGAAGTAGAACAGTGGTGAGATTTCTCAAAGCTCAGGATTGTATGTGAAGGGTAGTCAGGATAGCTGGAGGAAGGAGAACAAAGATGGAATAGGAAAACAACGTTCAAGGTCTAAGTCTAGAGGAAAGAAAGGCTTACAGTGTCACTCATGCATACAAATAGGCCATTTTAAAAGAGACTGTCCAAATAGGGAGCAGTAGAATGATGAGAAAAAGGGAAAAGGCAAAGATGTTGGAAATTCTACTAACGTAGTGCAAAGAGATGACTCAGAATGCAGCGATGGAGACATGCATTCAGTATCATCAAGTCAGTTCATGGATCAGTGGATTCTAGATACGAGATATTCGTATCACATAACGCCCAACAAAGACTAGTTTGAATCATACAGGTCGGGAAATTTTGGTTTTGTTCATTTAGGAGATGACAAGGTGTGTTCAGTTGTCAGAGTTGGATAGATCAAAACCAAGATGTATGATGGAGTCGTAAGGACGTTGTGTGATGTTAGACATATGCTAGAATTGAAGAAGAACTTGATTTCCTTAGGGACATTGCACGCAAATGCTTTGGAGTACAAATCTAGGATTGGCGGAAGCATCAAGCTTATTAAGGGTGCATTGACTATGATGAAAGGAATGAAGACTGGTGGAAACATCTATAAGCTGATAGGAAACACAATTGTAAGTGGAGTTAATGTTGAGGAGTCAAAAGACAACACTACATTATGGCACATGAGGTTGGGTCATCTCAACGATCGTGGGATGACAGAATCGCATAATCGAGGTTTATTGCAGGGAGTCAGCAGCTACAAGTTAGACTTCTGCAAGTTCTGCGTGCTTGGAAAGCAGTCCAAAGTGAGTTTTAAGATTAGTAAGCACAAGACAGAAGGTATATTAGATTATATACATTATGATGTATGAGGACCTACCAAGGAAGTATCATTGGGTGGATCTCGCTATTTTGTAACATTTATTGAGGATTTTTCTAGGAAGGTTTGGGTGTACTTCATGAAATAGAAGCCAGAAGTCTTTACCAAGTTCAAAAGGTGGAAACCTAAGGTAGAGAATCAAACAGGAAGAAAAATTAAGTACTTGAGGTCAGACAATGGTACGGAGTACATAGATTCACAATTTCCAAAGTTTTGTGTGGAACATGACATTTAGAGGCACTTTACAGTGAGAAAGACACCACAAAAAAATGAAGTTTCGGAGAGGATGAATAGATCCATCACGGAAAGAGCTAGGTATTTGAGGCTGAATGCGAAGCTTTCCAAAGGCTTTTAGACAAAGGCTGTTAGTATGGCGTGTTTTCTGATCAACAGATCACCACAAGTTTCACTAGAAAGGAAAACTATAGAAGAGGTATGGATAGGAAATGTTGTTGATTATTCTAGTTTAAGAATTTTCAGTTGTCACGCATATGTGCATGTTCCCATTGATGAGAGATCGATACTTGTCCCAAAGTCAAGAAAGTGTATTTTCTTGGGTTTTGAAAAGGAATAAAAGGGTACAAATTTTGGGATCCAGAGGCTAGAAAGGTGGTGATTAGCAGAGATTTTGTATTTAATGAGAAGTCCATTGTACAAAAGACTCATGAAGAAGTTGGCCTAGCAATAGGAGAAAGCAGCACTAGTTCAAGGCTAGTGAAGGTGGAGTTAGAACAGAACATATCAGATGGTGATATGGTAGAGAGCTCTAGTACGAGGGCTGATGGTTCCAATACACCTACAGGATAATAGCAGACTATAGCCAATGGTTGACCTAAATGTACCATCAGACCCCCTGTGAGGTATGGCTTTGAAGATTTGGTTTCTTATGCATTCACCATTAGTAGTGGAGATTCAGTTTCTTTTCAGGAGATTGTGAACAGTTAAGAGAAAAATGGTTGGATGGGTGCTATAGCGGAGGAGATGGAGTCACTCCATAAAAATCAAACTTGGGAGTTGGTTAATCTTTTTGAAGGGAAGAGAGCTATAGGTGTAAGTGGGTGTACAAGAAGAAGCCCGCAATATCAAAAAAAGAGGGGGAGAGATTCAAGGCTCAATTGGTCTCAAAGGGGCACTCACAGTTGAAAGGGATAGATTATGATGAGATATTTTCTCTAGTGGTTAGACACACATCTATTAGGGCAGTATTGGCTCTATTAGTCAATTGGGATATGCATTTAGAACGGATGGATGTGAAGACGACGTTTCTTCACGGTAATCTGGAGGAAGAAATCTACATGGTACAACCAGAAACAATCTCCAAGAAAATGGTATAAGTGATTTGACTCATACATGATCAAGCTTGGATACAAGCGTTGTGAGTATGATTTTTGTGTGTACGTCAAGATCCTTGGTAGTAATGCATTTATTTTTCTACTACTATATGTGGATGATATGTTAATTGTTGTGAAGGATATTCATGGTGTGATGGACCTAAAGGCTTTGTTGGGGCAAGAATTTGATATGAAAGATTTAGGTCTAGCTAAGAAGATTCATAGAATGGAGATTTGTAGGGATAGAGACTCTAAAAAGCTATGGTTGTCTCAATGTAGTAATGCTGAGAAGGTGTTGGATAGATTCGGAATGAACAATTGCAAGCCTGTGAGTACTCCATTGGTGAATCACTTCAGATTGTCTCAAAAGTAGTGTCCTAAAACAAATGGCAAGGTGGATGACATGTCTAGAGTTCCATATGCAAATGCCGTAGGATGCTTGATGTATGCAATGGTTTGCATACGACCAAATTTGGCACAGGTTATGAGTCAGGTTACCAAGTTCATGGTGAAGCCTGACAGACAATATTGGGAAGCAATCAAGTGGATTTTCAAGTTTATGAGAGGTCTCGTTAATTATGGCATTATGTTTGGAAGTGAATGTGGTGATCTGTCAGTTATGGGATATGTAGATTCAGACTACGCTAGTGACTTGGATAATAGAAGTTCTACTATAGTGTGTGTGTTTACATTTGCAAGAGGGCCTATCTATTGGAAGTCTACAGTACAGTCTATCGTGGCTTTATCAGCAACCGAGCCAGAGTATACGACATTAACTGAGGGATCTAAAGAAGCCTTATGGCTCACTGGTTTGGTGAAGGAACTAGGTACTGAACAAGTGGAGTTTAGGTATACTGTGATAGTCAGAGGGTCATCCATTTAGCCAAGAATCAGGTTTATCATGCACGGACAAAGTATATAGATTTAAGGTTTCATAAGATTAGGGAGCTGATAGTATTTGGTCAGATATTGCTATAGAAGGTTCATACTTTGGACAATGTTGTTAACATGTTAACGAAACCAGTTACAATTGATAAGTTCAAGCATTGCTTGAACTTGATCAACATTTCTAGATGTTAAGCATGATTGGAGTGCCTAACATATCTAGTGTAAGAGAAGACTCAAAGGTGTATTCATCTTTATGGGAGGCATATATTCGCCAAGGTGGAGATTGTTGTTTATGTGACTCATATATTAGTAAAGGAATAAGTACTAGAGTGGACGATTTTAGGAGCTGTCTGTATGATGTCGTATGAACGTATGGATGACGTGAAAAAGTGGTGATTTGTCTTGTTATAACTGTACAACAGTTTTAGGCTTTTATACAAAAACCTAACGTACCCTTTTTTGTACATGTTGAATAATATGAAAAGTAGCCGCTTCACTCCCGAGGACGTAGGAAACACATCATTTCCGAACCTCGTTAAATTATGCGTTCTTCTTTTTTCTTTAATCTCTTTTACTGTTAATTTCTCAACAATAAGGCTTCATTGATTAAAAGGCTTGTAAACTTAAAGTTAAAAGCTAGGAAATCTGTGTTGGAGCATCTAAGTGATTTCTAGGATATAATTAACAAGCTTACAATAATGAAGATCATTCTTAATTAGTCCAAGCCTTGTTTCTACCGAGTTTCTTACCAAATGGTTGGGAGACATTGATAGTGACGATTAGCAATTCAGCACCTGAAGATGTGCTCTCTTTGGATATAAACAAACGAAGTATGTTTAGTGAAGAAATAAGAAGAAAAAAGATGGGAGTTGACAATATGTAGACTTTCTTAGCAAAAAGCAGAAGAAGGGCCAAGAGTCGTCCAAAAGGGTATGAAAAGTCTAATAACTGATCAAAGTTCAGAGGTGACAAAAACGTTTAGACATGCCATTATTTTGATAAGCTGGGACACATGAAGAGGTCATATTATAAATGGAATTAGGATAAAAAATAAAAAGCAAGTTCATCATAATGATGGCAATGATAAGAGTATCACTGCAACTGATTCAAGCACGAAAGAAGAGGTATCCCTAGTTTGTTCGAAAAGTGATTGCTTTCATTTAAGTGATTCAGGTTCTAAGTGGTAGACTGAAACAGAAGTGTAGTATTATAGCGTTCCAAAAGGAGGGTACTTATCAAATTATAAAAGCGGAAACTTGAGGAGCGTAAAGATGGGTAATCAAAGTTTTGCTAAAATTATCGGTATGTGTGATATCTAAGTTTAAACAAACGTCAGATGTTTGTTGAACATGAAAGATGTACAACAAATTCCTAATTTAAGGTTGAATTTGTTATTAGCAAACATGTTAGATCGAGAAGGATTCAAGCGCACTTTCAGAGATAGGAAGTGGAAATTGTCCAAAGGAGCAATGATTGTTGGTCGAGAAGAATTGTGTTGCACATTGTACAAAACACACTTAAAAGTGTGTGGTGATGGAGAAGCATACATAGTTCAAGCCATCCAAAAATCCTAGCTGACCGACCTTTGAGCCATGACTTCTTTTAGCCAAAACATAATCTACACAACTAGTTGAGCCTCTCAGCAGCTAAAGTCGTCTCTCGGTCCTAAAAAGACAACGTTCTAATTTTGATGAGTTTTGTGAACTCAATGAGGTAACCATCATCAATGGTTCACTCCCTGCATGCATCACATCAATACATGTAGCACAATATTCATAATATATCACATCCCACGTTTAGAATAATCATATTGTTCATACAACACAAATATCAAATATAATTACCATGGACGTGAGACTCACTTTCATTTATTCTTGTCGTTATGACCGAGTGCCTTTTTACTAGCTCATCCCTTTATGGATGTTGAGCCTTGTTGTATAACGTCCCATAACCCTTAGTGGGTACCGAGTACAGTTGCACTTGAGCCCGAGGCTTTATTCACGTTTTGAGCTTTAAGCTTTTTATCCTGGCGACTCCGGTCATAACTTCCTTTATCTTACATGCATTTATGTCATGAATGTTTCATATAACATAACCTCAGTCAATCATATGGATGCACATTCACATTTATATCACATTCATCATCGGACCTTAGTCCGGTATTCAGTAGAAATGTTGAGAACATTTTTGCATTCATATGCATATTCACAATTTTCACATGTGCATCACTTATTTCGTCTTTTTCACATACAAGGAGCACTTTAATAACTCATTCAAACCATATCCTAAAGCAAACAATTAATTGTGTGAGATCGTCTAGGTTACTCACAGATTGCTCCTGAAGCTAATGCCTGGAAGATCCGGCAACGTCTGGAGGTTGACGTTCTAGTTGCTTCTCTATAACAAATAGCATACACATATATTACAATTTGCACAATCATAAGTGTTAAATAATGCACATGAATGCGATGAAATTTGTACAATGCATGTTCATGAAAAATCCTGGGTATTTAACCAATAATTTCTTCATCTCATTTGTATCCCCATGTCTCTAGTTTATCACAAAACAAGAATCATCTCATTCAGATCAGTAGAACTCCAGAAATCATCAAAATACCGAAGTATGTTCATTGGAATAACACCAGTTCATATCCTTTAAGAACATACTCACTATACCCGTCCCACTCTTTTCACTTAATCTTTCTCCATTCACTTCAGACAGCTATGATTCTTGGTTGAGATGTAGATCAATGTCTTACGAAACAAATAGTTCAAGAATCAAGTCATTTGGAGGTCTAGAGAAGAAGTTATGGCCGAAAGGATCTAACATGTTAAACTCTTTACTCGTATTGCACAAACCTTAGTGCAATTGCCATAACTCTTACTACAGATGGCAGATTAGCTTTGTTTTTGGACTATGGGAAAGAAGACTTCTAGATCTACAACTTTCATGAAGACCTCAAAGGTCAATTATATCATCTAACTTCAATATCGTCTCACATTTCTTCCTTTCACTTTTTGCGTCTACTTTTTTTGCGTCTGATTTTTACATCTGATTTTTGCATCTGCTTTTTGCGTCTGCTTTTTGCGCCTAATTTTTGCGTCTGCTTTTTACATCTGATTTTTGCGTCTGCTTTTCGCGTCTGATTTTTACGTCTGCTTTTTGCGTCTGATTTTTTTGCTTCTGATTTTTGCGTTTGATTTTTGCGTCTGCTTTTTGCTTCTGCTTTTTGTGTCTGATTTTTGCGTCTACTTTTTGCGTCTGATTTTTACGTCTGCTTTTTGCATCTGGTTTTTGCGTCTGATTTTTATGTCTGCTTTTTGCATCTGATTTTTGAGTCTGATCGTCTCTACTTGTAGAAATCATAACTTTTGACTCCGATGTCCAAATTTTTCAAATAATATAACGTTCGAAAGATAAAAGAGAGATCTACAACTCTTCATAAGGCAACTTTGCCATAATCTATCTAAATTAGGTTTAGAGTCGTCCCGAAGTTGGAACACAAATTTTCACTCAACTCTCAACGTCCTGCACCTAGTTCTCAACTTCATGACAACTTTTGAGATTCTTAGAGACCCAACTGGAATTCGATGTCTTCATAAGAAATGTAGTCATACGTAAAAATCATCCCGTTTACATCACTGGATAAAAAGTTATGGCTAACGGATCGAAACATACTCAGTAAATATTTTCCATATTTTCAACCTTTCAAATTTTTACGGCACCCCAAACTCTCATAATCTTTCAAGCACTAAATTTACCCATAACCAGATTTTTCTCTTCCTTAACAGCCCAGTATTTAAACACAAACATGTAAATGCCATTACTCATGCAGATGACAGTAACTTACCTACAAAAAACTCCGAACTCTTCAAGCCCTAAACTCTACACAATTTACGTACTTCACAAAGTATAATGACCAGCTTCTGGTTTTTCTTAGGGTAGAGGAACCAAGTGGTAAAGAGGGTTTGGTGAAGAAAGGGACAAATATAGAAGTCTTTTATAAGGTATTTGATGAAAAATTCTGTGTTTCGAAAAAAAGTTTGAAGAAAATGGTGATGAAGAAAGGACTTAGACATGACTTAACCTGTCCACTCTCAAGGAATAGTAACCTACTTCTAGCAAGAGTACAAAAGCCTAGGTGACACTTGTCACTTTCTAAATGAGTAAACTCTAACTTAGTTTCTTTTGAAATTAACTCCATTTAGCTCTCCTCTTTCCAATACAACTATCATCTTTACAATCCAACTATCTCCGAATCTTCATTTAATTTCTCTTTCCTAGTTTCCAAATTTTCCAAAATTTATTCCTAAATTTACCAAAATTCAAAAATTAACCCATAAACTTCCAATGCAAGAACATTTAAAATTCTCAAATTTTCACAAATCAATTCAATTATATCGGGAAATATTCATGAATGCGTGTACAATTATTTTCATGTGCAATTACATTCACTATTCATATATAAGTGTATGGCATATTATGCATGAACATGAAAATGCATTACCACTCTCATTAATTACTCACAATTACCATTCTAACCCTCTCACAAGTAATGGGATGTTACAACTCTCCCCTCCTTAAAGAAATTTCGTCCTCTTAATTCTTACCTGCTTGCTCGAACAGATGGGGATATTGTCTCCTCATATGCTCCTCTGTCTCCCATGTTGCTTCTTCAGTTGAGTGGTTCCTCCAAAGGACTTTCACCAATGGGATGACCCTATTCCTCAACTGCTTGATCTGCGATCCTACAATCTTAATCGGCTCCTCAACATAGTTTAAGTTATTAGAAACCTCAATTTCCTGAGCCAGTATCACATGTGTCGGATCCGATTGGTATCTTCAGAGCATACTCACATGAAACACATTATGCAACTGAGACATCTCATTCGGTAAAGCTAACTTATAGGCCAAGGGTCCTATCCTCTCAAGGATCTCATAAGGACCAATGTACCTAAGGCTCAATTTGCCCTTTTTTTCCAAATCTCAAAACTCCCCTCCAGGGTGACACTCTCAAGAATACTCTGTCTCCCACACTGTACTCCATATCACGTCAGTGTTAATCCACATAAATCTTCTGCCTATCTTGAGCCGCTTTAATTCAGCTTCGGATCAACTTTACCTTATCCATTGTGTCCTGTATCAGCTCTAGGCCTTCCACCATTCTCAAGCTCTCTTCATCCCAATACAATGGCAACCGACATTTTCTACCATACAGTGCCTCATACGGTGCCATTCCGATACTACTGTGGTAATAGTTGTTGTAGGTAAACTTTATCAATGCCATATATTGATCCCAAGCTCCTCTAAACTCCAATACACAAGCTCTGACCAAATCCTCAATAGTCTTGATTGTCCTCTCACTCTGTGCATCTATCTGAGGATGAAATGTTGTACTGAAGTTTAACTTAGTACCCATAGCAGACTGTAAACTCCTCCAAAACCTAGAAGTAAATCTGAGATCTCTGTCCGATATTATGGACACTGGAACCCCATGTAGTCTCACCACCTTATCCACATATCTCCGGGCCAACTGATCAAGTGAGTTATTCTCTCTCATTGGTAAGAAGTGGGCCGACTTAGTCAACCGGTCTACTATGACCCATATAGCATCATGCTGCCTTGGAGTCTTGGGCAATCCTATGATGAAGTCCATAGTAATCTATTCCCATTTTACTCCGGAATAGGCAACTAATGCAATTTTCCTACTGGAGCCTGGTGCTCAGCTTTAACTTGCTGGCACGTCATACAACTAGATACATATTCCGCCATTTGCTTCTTTATTCCAAGACACCAAAAATGCTGCTTTAGTGTGTTATACATCTTGGTAATACCAGGATGCATAGCATAGGCGGTCATATGAGCTTCCTCAAGAATCTCCTTCCTCATATCATCTATATTAGGTACACACAGCCTCTGTCTCAACCATAATATCTCATCCCTTAACTCAAACTCGGAATTTGGATTCATCTTCACTTTCTCCATAAGCTTGACCATAATAGGATCTTTACTCTGCACTCTTTTGATTATATCATGTAACATCGGTCTCAACTTCAATGTAACAATCAAGGCCCTATCTTGCTCCAGATTCAACTCCACATTCAGAGCTCTCAAGTGAATCAAATTGGGGAACCTCGATAACTGAATCTGAGCTGCACTGATATTATATTTCCTGCTCAAAGCATCTGCCACTACATTAGCTTTCCCTGGGTGGTACTTAATAGTGCAGTCATAATACTTCAATAAATCAATCCATCTCCTTTGCCTCAAGTTCAACTCTCTCTGACTCAACAAATATCTCAAACTTTTATGATCTGTGTATATCTGGAAAGTCTCTCCATATAGATAATGTCTCCAAATTTTTAGAGCAAAAACCACTGCTCTAGCTCTAAAGCATGTATTGGATAGTTGATCTCGTGAGGCCTTAATTGTCTCGATGCATAAGCAATCACCTTGCTATATTGCATCAGTACACACCCCAATCCTTGATGTGACACATCACTATACACCACATAACCTCCAGTCCCTGATGGAATAGCCAACACTGGTGCAGTAGTCAACCGATGTTTCAACTCCTTAAAGCTCTTATGGCACTCTTCATTCCATCTGAATACTACATTCTTCCTCAAAAGTTTTTTCAGAGGGGCTGAGATTAGACAAAACTCCTCGACAAACCTCCGGTAATACCAGGCTAATCCTAGGAAGCTTTGGATCTCTGACATGTTCCTTGGAGCTTCCCAATTCATCACTGCCTCTATCTTCTTTGAATCTACCTGTATGTCATCTCCAGTCATTATATGCCCCATAAATACAACCTGATTTAGCGAAAATTTACACTTACTGAATTTGGCATACAGCTGCTTCTCTCTCATAATCTGTAAGATAACTCTCAAATGCTCAACATGCTCCTTTCTGCTCTTTGAATACACCAAGATATCATCAATGAACACTATCACAAATTGATCCAAGTAGGGCTAAAACACCTTATTCATCAGGGCCACAAAAGCTACCGGGGCATTAGTCAACCCAAACAGCATCACTAAGAACTCATAGTGCCCATACCTACTCCTGAATGCACTCTTAGGTATATCAACCTCTGCTATCTTCAACTAATAATACCCTGATCTCAGATCCAGCTTAGTAAATACCTGAGCTCCCTGCAACTGATCAAGCAAATCATCAATTCTAGGCAATGGATGCTTGTTCTTCATTGTCACCCGATTTAGTTGTCTATAATCGATAAACAACCTTAAAGTCCTATCCTTTTTCTTCATAAATAGTACTGGAGCACCCCAAGGTGAAACAATGGGTATAATGAAGTCCTTTTCTAGTAACTCCTAAAGTTAAGCCTTCAACTCCTTCAGTTCCATGGGTGCCATCCTATATGGAGGAATGAATATAGGAGCAATACCTGGGAGTAGATCAGTCGTGAACTCCGTTTCTCGATCAGGTGGTAAACTAGTTAACTCTTCAGGAAACACATATAGGAACTCCCTAACCACTGGAATGTCCTGTACACTCTACTTAACCCTAGTGTCAATAATGTGGGTCAGATAAGCCTCAAATCTTCCCTGCATCAACCTCAATGCACTCATAAAGGATATCTCCTAGCTGGCACTACCTGAATAACTCCTCTGAATACTGCCCTCGGCTGACCAGGAGAATCCAGTACTACCTCCTTAGTGTAGCAGTTCATGATGGCCTTATAGGGAGTGAGCCAATCTATGCCTAGGATCACATCTATCTCCCTCAACTGTAATATAATAAGGTCTACCTCTAAAATTGCTGAATCAATCCTAATCAAGCATATTTTACAAACCTCTCCTATAACTGTCGTACTACCTATTGGCGTACTCACCTCTAATCCATACTGTAATACCTCCCTATCACAATGCAACCTACATGCCAAATGCGTTGCGATAAAAGAATATGTGGAGCTTGGATCTAATAGTGCAAAAGCCTCTAAGTCATAAACATGAAGCACACCTGCTATCGCATCTGGTGAGTCTTAGGCCTCCATCCTAGTCATAGCATAGACCCTAGCTTGGGACTGTGGTCGGTTGCCCCGCCCCTCAGTCCTTATGGAAGAACTCCCAGCTCTTCCTCTCCCTCTCTGTCCAAATCCACCATCTCTGCTCTGCTGGACTATAGTATTACTCCCAAACCACCTATTGAGAACAAACTGAGCTCCCAAGGTAGTAGGACAATCCCATATCTAGTGGTCCATGGAGCCACATTTAAGACAAGCTCCAGTCAATCTCCAACACTTACCACTAAGCCTCTTCTCACAGTGCTCACAAACTGGAAACTGATTCAGAGCCATACCCCTTCCACTGCCAGTCTGTGAAAACCTACCCCTCTGCCCAATTCCTGACTGCCTGGGTCCACTTGCCGATCTGAATACTTTATTCTGGCACTTATTGAAGCTCCTGCCAGAACTACCCTAACTTTCACTAGACCTCTTTCCTCTAGACTCTTGCCCAGTTTTAGTTTGTTTTTCCCTCATTAGCTATTCAATTCTAATTGAAGAAGCTCTCAACTCAATGAAAGGACCCATATCTGACCGCGCCAACCTTGTTCGGATCTCCATACTAAGTCCATTCTCAAACCTCCTACACTTGTCTTCTTCTGTAGGGATCAAAGCAGTAGCATAACCCATCAATTCATTGAATCTGACCTCATACTCAGCCACTGACATCCTACCTTGCTTCAATTCTATGAACTCCTGTATCTTCATGTCCAAGTAGATCTTGGGCATGTAGTTATCTCGGAAGACCCTCAGAAAGTCTTCCCACTTCAACTGACAAGGCCTGGTGGTACTGCCTAGGACAATCTTCCACCACTGGTAAGCTGGGCCCTGTAAGAATGACACTGCATAATCGAACCTCTCATCAGGCTCACAATCCATCTAATTGAATACCCTTTCTGTCCTCTCTAACCATCCCTCGGCCTCAGTAAGGTTTTTGATGCCATAGAAATCCACAGCTCCCTACTTCCACAGCCTATCATATCTCCTCTCCCTTCTCTCGGGAACTCTAGGAGGCATCTCCTCAGATCAAGGTACCGAGGACTCTCTACTGGCTCCTATCAATCCTTGGTCAGCTAGTTTATATATTAGATCACCTAGAGCGGATGACCTATAAAAAATAATAATTTCAATCATTATCTGCATTTCTCACGATATTTCATGCCAAACCATGCTCTGATACCACCAAAATGTAGCACCCCCATACCACAGGGTACACACCGGGATGCCTGGAGGTCATTCCGGTATCTAACCTATGATAAGGGTGAGCTACGTTCGATCATTACAATCACTTCACCTGGCGTCATATCAATATTCACTTATACAGAATCGTAAGGAAATCACAATTTCCTAGAATCATCTTGTTCCTCATTTCACTTCACAAAATCGATGGCTACATTGTGTCTTTCACATTTTCCCTATGTACATCATTAAGAACCTAATACAAAAGTACTACATGAAAGAGGAAAATGTATCCATTCTATCTAAGCCATCCAAAAATTCCCAACTGACTGACCTTTGAGCCATGACTTCACTTGACAAATCACAATCTACAAGACAGTAGAGCCCCTTAGTAGCTAGAGTCTTCTTCCTTGTTGGATCGGAAAATGAAAACATGCTTCATTTGGAAAAACGGTAGATTTCAAAACTTTTAAGAAATCATTACTTGTAGCAGAAGCAACAAATCCAAATCAACATGCCAATCCATACATGATATGGTATAAGGATAATAAAACATAAACAAGAT
>JAOTAZ010000007.1:16029591-16042069 GCA_025629785.1 Erythroxylum oxycarpum | reverse complement strand
GCATAAGCATCCTAATAACACAAGAATTGAGCCAATAGGTCATCAAGACCTTCACTTCAACATAGATCCATAATTTTCAGCATCCATCATAAATCAATTGCCTTTAAGTCTTAACCATTTAACATTACTAAAACTACTTCAAAATACACAATTCACACACTAATCATCATCACCTCATCAATTCTTCCACAAACATGCCCAACAAAGCAAACCATACATTTCATGACATTAATGCATCATAAATCATAGATAATGAACAATACATACCAATCAATGCATCTAACAACCAATTTATTCATTAAATGCATAATGAAAGCTTAAAGCAAAAACTTACCAAATCAAGCTTTTCCTTTTGTTTAATCCTTCACTTCTTTAATTCATACTCTAACTCAACTTCTCCACTCTCTTCTAACCCCATGCATATGTATCATCTTCATGAAAAGAAAGTAGCTTGGATGCATGCAAAGCTCTTAAGGTTGGAGGAAATAACACTTAAAGAAGGAGAAAAATCGATGGAGAGGGAAAGATGATGAAGGTTTCGGATGTTTTGATCCAAAGCAAGAAAATTCCTCTCTTTTATTCCTTAACTTTGAAGTAGCCGAAAATACAAGGAGAGGAAGAAGACAAAAGCATTTAAATGGTTAGGACAAGTGGCATATGGAAGAAAAAGACAAAAACAAGAAAAGACAAAATATGGAATAGGACTTTTAAGAACCCTAATGAAAAATTAACCCAGTCAATTCCAATGGCCCTAATTTCAATCCCAAAATAATATACCCAATATTGTAGTGCCATTGGATAGCAATTTTCGATACTGAAAAACAACCGATTCGCCACTTGGCGATTTTTTTCCGGTCCAGAAATTTCTCCAGAAAAATTCCTAAAAATCCCTTAAAATGTAAAACACACTCTGGATCCGTCAAAATAATTTGTCAAAACAAATGTCACAGTATTCACAACCAAATTGCATTAGGCATAATTACCGGGAATGTCATGTATGCGTGTACAGTTATTTGCATGTGCACACCAATATTAATATGCATGAACAGTCCTCATTAATCTCAATCAATCATCCTATGCCAACTTACGATTCTACCCTTCCCGTCGGGGGTGGGATGTTACAAAAACTTTTCTTGAGATATCTATAATTGAAAAGATGGTAAGAATGGGTTGTTAACTAAAATTTTTTCGAAAAGAAATCAAGTTATTAAAACTTGATTGTGATATCTTAAATATAGGGGATATGTTATTATATAATTATATATGTTGAATACTTGAATTGTTAGTTTTTGATTTATGGTGAATTGTGTCAAATAAAAATGAGATATATTATATAAGATGGATATGTGTATTGTCTAATGAAATTATGTTTTCTTTATTTTGATATAAGTATTTATTTATTTTTACCGATAAATGGAAGGATGTTCAAGCATTCTTGATCAAATCGCTTCAGGAAGATATAATGATTCAGCATGAGTTCATGCTGCATTGGTCCTTGATATGAATAACCATACTATTTACTTATTTTGTAACAAGCATTTGAAAGGTGGAGGAATCACTCGATTAAAGAAGCATTTAGTTGGGGTTAAAAGAGATGTGGAACCCTGTAAAAAAGTAAGTGATGATGTAAAGTGGCAAATGAAAACTTTGCTTGAAGAATATCAACACGAGAAAGATAGAAGAGATATATTGAATTATGAAATTAGTAGCGAAAGTTCATTTGCTAGTTTTCATGATGATACTGGAAATATTGAAGGTGGTAGTGGTAGTGGCTGGTTTCCTTTCCAACAAGAAGTGAATATTACACCTGGACCTAATGTTAGGAAAAGAAGAAGGTTGATGACGAATTATTTTGCACCACGAACAACTCCTAAAGCCCATTTTTCAATTCATAATGCAACTAGATGGAGGTATGATGAAGTGCAGCATTTAATGCTTTCCAATCTTACTATTATCAAGCTATGGTAAATGTTATAACTTCTTATAGTCCAAGATACAAAACTCCTTTTATTGATGACTATAGAGGTAAACTTTTTAGTTGCTTAATTTATGAAATTAAAAGTTATTTGGAAGAAAGAAGAATGGATTGGGCTACTTATGAGTGTTCAATCATGTGTGATGGTTGGACAAAAAAGAGAGATGAGCCTATTATTAATTTTATGGTTTATTCTGCAAAGGTCTCAATGTTTTTTAATTCGATTGATGCATCTAGCCTTGTTAGAAATACTGATACTTTATTTAATATATTCGATGAATTTGTGAATGAAGTAGGGTCAGAAAATATTGTTCAATTTAGTACTGACAATGATTCCGCTTATAAAGCGGTGGGAAGGTTACAAAATAAGTATATTTTTTTTGGCTCCTTATGCTGAACATTGCATTGACTTAATATTAGAAAATATAGGGGATGCTAGGTATATTCCTATCATTGATGAAACTGTGCGAAAAGCTAAAAAAGTGAGCAAGTTCATTTATAATCGTGTATGAGTGTTGAATTTAATAAGAAAGGATTTTACCAATAGTAGGAATTTGTGTCATCCTATTGTGACATGATTTGTAACAAATTTCTTATCACTTTATTGTTTTATATGATGAAGAAAGAATTGAGACATATGTTTACAATGATAAGAGGGTTGCATCTCAGTCTGCTCGGTTTAATGCTAGATTGGAGGTTTCCATAATTATATTTGAAGATACTAAATTTTGGTCCCAATGCCAATTTGATATCAAAGTATGTGAGCCTTTGGTGAAGGTGTTTCATTTGGTTAATAGTGATGAAAAACCAATAATGTGTTATTTTTTTTATGCCATAAAGAGGGCAAAGGAAGCAATTAAGGCCAATATAAAAAAAATAGGCTTATTTGTACATACCTTATCTTGTAGTCATCAATGACAAATAAGAAAGACAACTTTACTCTCTATTGTTTGCAGATGGGGCATTTTTTAAATCCTAGTGTTTATTTCAGACCAGGTTTTACAAAGAAAACTAAAGTTAATAGGGGAATACTATTAACTTTTAAAATAGTTGTTGCCCATTAGATGATGCAAGATCCTAAGCTTATAAATGGAGCTTTATAAATAGTCTTCTTGGGATTTTGGAATGTCAATTGCTAGTTGATAATAAGCAAAACTTTCTACAGGTATTATCTTTTTTTCCTTTTCTTACTTGATGGAAATTAACTATCACTTTATTTTGTTTATAATGCTACTTTTTCATCTACGACTTACAATTTCTTAGTAGGATCAATTTAAAATTGGTGTTCCAAAATTTCCAATGTTTGAAATTCGAATTTGAAGTCAATGTGTGAGTACAATAGACTATGAAAAGAATTGGAGCACATTTGTATTCATCCATTCTAAGAAAGGAATATATTGGAGCCTAAGAGATTGAATGACTTGGTCTTCATTTGTTACAAGTTAAAGCCTCGAGAAAGATATGTTATTATCATTATTACTTTAGATATTATCATTATTACTACATCGGCCAGCCAATTTGGATTTATGCCTAGTAGGTCCATGACAGAAGCAATACATCTCCTCCGTAGACTAATGGAATGCTACAGGGAACAAAAATAAGATTTGCATATGGTTTTTATTGATTTGGAGAAGGCATATGACAGGGTTGCTAGAGAACTCATATGGAGGTGTTTCGAGGCAAAGGGCATTCCTATGACTTATATAAGAGTAATTAGGGATATGTATGAAGGAGCATTGTCTAACATAAGGATGATAGGAGGCGACACAAAAGCGTTTTCTATTAGTGTTGGACTACACCAAGGCTCTATGTAACACCAGATTCTCTGAGCCCTTTTGTATTATTTTATACTTGGAGATGCTTCTATATATTGATATATATATGGTTGTATATGAGTTCAAAGATGTATTTAAATCCTTTTGGGTATACATGCTAGTGATTTATAATGTTATATGCCCTTAAATGATCTTAGAGTTTATCGATATGCGAAATCTTGGAGATTTATGACATATAAGCTTCTAAGTGAGTAAAACCGAGTCCATTGAATGGATATGACTATGGAGCCAGAGTTAAATATGTTCTAATGCCTTAGAGGTGATTAGATATAATTTATAGACTTATTAGACACTTAGAAAGCTTAATTGGAATGATTGATGTACATAAGGGCTTATTTGCAAATTGTTAAAAGTTAAAGGACTTAAACGTAATTTTTCAATTCTTGAAGGACCAATATGTAATTTTATAAAGTTAAGGGGCTTAAGTATTATTCTCAAAAGTTCAAGGACCAAAATAAAAATAAAATTTTTGGTGATTCCCATATTTTGGGCTTAATTGCAAATTTAGGAAAAGTTTGGAGGGTATAATAGTAATTTCATATAACCAAAGGGTAAAAAGGTAATTTCACCATATTTTGGTCAAAGAAGAGTCAAAATTCTAGAATCTTCTCATGTATGGACGTGCACCCCTTATTTAAGACTTAAACCATCTTGTTTTAATTAAAAGAGAGGAGAAAAAAAAAGGAGAAGAGAGGAGGAAGAAGAAGTTTCAGCCATCACCTAAACTTTTACCATCTTTTTCATTCTTCAACCTCAATCAAGGTGTTCTAAGTTAATTTGGGGTCAAGGAACTCAAATCTATCATTAGATTTAGAAATTCTTAAAGGATTTGAAGATATCAATAAAGGAAAGTATAGGTAAATTTTGTCTCATCTCTATCTACATTATGATTTTGAGTTTGGTGTTAAGATATGTTGTTCTCCATGCTTGAATATGCATGAAACATGGTTTAGATGAATGAAATGTGTCATGGAGAGGGTTCTTTAAGTCAAAACCGAAATTGTCATCTTTTGATGAAAGTTTGTGAAATTTTGATGATCTTTTGAAATCGATGGTTTAAATGAACTCTATGATGTTAATTATATATTTATGAAGTGAATTGATGATGGAAAATGAGGAAGAAGTAAATTAGAAGGAGGTTTTCAAGTTTATGCCTTTAGGTGTTTGATAAAATGCCTAAGTGAACTTGGTTCAGGTTTTAAAGATTTTGATGGTATGCATTGGAAATAGGCTTTCATGTTTACTTAAAGTGAACTTGAATTATTGCTTAGAATGACAAGTAAAGGCCTAATATGCTTAGATAAAGATGTGCTTAATTATGTTATGAAATGAGTAGGTTTGGATCAAAGGCATTAAATGTCTTAGAAAATGCAAAAGAGAAGCTAATGTCACGGTATATAAATATGAAATTTATGTTTAAATAGTTATTTCATTGTATGTCTTTTTATGTATAAAGGCTCGGAGTCATGAATTAGGGAGCTCATACTAAGGATTGTTGAAGTTAAGAGAGAATATATTCTTTGAGGTGAGTTAGGGAAACCATATTTCTCAAATAGGATAGAACATCCTAAGACAAGCATGATGAATTGTATGTGAATTTCGAACCTAGGCAACGTATGGCAGAATTGAATTTCAAATGGATGCTAATATATTTAGGTATTTAATAAACGTCACTGTTTTGAACAACTATACATTCGAATTACAAAAGATAATTTTTATTGTACAAAATAATGATTCAACATAGTTTTTGAAACTGATATTTTTATTACATATTTTGAGAAATGTTATTATTTTTAACAAATCTGAATTTAAATTGCAAAGAATAATGTTTTATTTTATGAAACTACATTTTTTAGCAACTTTGCAATTGGAATATAAAAGATGAATTTTATTTCATGAAATAATATTTTGGAATTTACATATGCATAATCGAGTCATGTATGATGCATGTTTTTGTTCTCTTTTGGCTTAGAGCTATAATAAGTTTTCATTTATCGGTTGGACCGATAAATAAAGTCATGGTGCCTTATTTGATTTTTATACTTAATAGTTGTATATGATTTGTTTTGTGATTGGTGAGGAAACGATTGGTCAATCGTGTGCTGGGCACAACTAATTATAATTAAGCGATCCCCGTACCCTTGACGCTAGTACTTGAAAGTCGAGTCGCCGTATCGACACTTTTCTACGGGACTCGCAGGTGATTCCACACCTAGGGTCTGGACACTGACGAGGTCATCACCTAGGGTTATGACGCTCTTGTTGACTATCATCTGGACTTACCACAGATGAAAGTCGAGCCAATACTGATAATCGATGGGTGTGCACATTAGTTTGGCCAACTAATGGTGTCACACATGATTGTTTTGGCTTATCCTAATATTGGTTTTCCTGTTGAGATTTGATTGAAACATATGATGTTTTTATGCTTTTGTATACTGGAATTGGGACCTATATTCATCGGATGGGTGAGTTAACAAGCTCGGCCTATGGTTCCTAACCAGTATACATTGAGTCATAGGCTAGGCCTTTGTGTTTTTTTTTATGTCATGTATATTCACTTTATAAGTTATCTACACTATCTTGGTATGAATCGAATTCTACTTGTGATATATATTTTTCCTACTCACTGAGTACCTAGTGTAATCCCCCTTTGCTTTCCAACTATGCAGGTTAATTTAGTGAGTTTGAAGCCCTGAGTGGATCGTGTGGTCTTTTGACATTTTCGGGGTATTACTACACGTGAGTAGTTTCATATTTTGTACTTTTGTTGTCTAGTGGCTCATGAATTGTGTTTATGTAGTTACGCTTTATGATTCTATAAACTAACTTTTGATTGCCTTGTGTTTTGTAAAATATTTTATGTATGAACTTTTGATACTGTTGTTAGGATTACCTGGAGTTGAGATTGCCTTGAGTAGACTAGAGAGTCTAAGAGTTGTGGTTAGATGTGAATATAGAAGTGTGTTTGAAATCGTTTGCAGGTTTTGGGATTTTAAAAATACAGTCGTTGTGCTGCCCAAATTTTTTTCAAAAAATAAAAAAAAAGAAAAGAATTGATTTTTAGTTAGCCTTGCATAGTGGGATTAAGGATACCGTTAGTGTCCTTAGCTCGATTATGCGACGGTTGTGATGGGCTCGATGTGATATCGGGTCGGGATATAATAAGGTCTACGCTACGTGTTACACAAAAAACCCAAAAAGGCCCTCGTTTTTAAAGCAAAAAATGACTTTGTCTACTAAAATTTCAAGAAGAAGATGGCAGCTTTAACCCACCACCACATAAAGAGGAAGAGGGTTCAAAGATGACTTTAAGGGTAGTGGTTGCAACGGAGGCCATGGGAATGGGCGGCGGTTTCCAAAAGGAGGAAGAGGAGGATGGTCCCAAGAAATGGAGGAATGGTGGGGCTGCAGCGGTAGGAGTTGTGGTGGCAGGTGGTCGGTGGCGGGATATATAACCACTAGTGGAATTTGATGAGCTCAATGCTCTCTAGTTAATAGGTTAATTACTTTAGTTACTCAAATTAATTAAGTTAATTTATTAGATTAATAATATTTAAGGTTAAATCATACAAATAGGTTCCATATTTTGAATATTAATATTTTATTTTAAGCATATCGGTCCTACGATGTCACGTTAGATCGATTTGACATTCTGAGATCCACTTCAACATTAAAATATTATAAATATGTGTATGATCATCGTTGACTTGACAAAAAACTAACGACATTATATTACCGTCAATTTTTTATTAATTTAGGGTTAATTTTAACGTTTTTCAAATGTTAAGATTTAATCAATGATTTTAAAATCAACAAGTTCACCCAAATTAAGCTTGAATGGGCCTATTTTTTTGTTCGAATTTTATTTTTAACTGTTATGAATGAAAACTAGCTAATTAAATAATAAACCATTTGGTTTTTCTCTTAATCATATAGAATCGTAAATACCTTTTTTTTCTTCACGATGGGTCATCGACAAGCAGAAGTAGTCTTCCTCATGAATTCCTCTAACTTGTCACTTTTGGATTTACTTCATGAAGTGGGTGGAAAACCAATGACTCTAACAATTCAGTAAACAAACATCAATAGAGAATTAGAGAATCATGGAACCAAACAGGAAAACAAAGAATTGGAACAATGAGGTAGTATCCAAAAAATAATCATAAGAAATTACATACCCACTACAATTCAATCATCATAATAACTTGAAATCTTCCTAACATACATAATCATAGTGGAGATCAAGGATATAACAATGAACTTTCACAACATACATAGAGAAATTGCAAAACCTAGGGAGTACAGAGACAAAGAACAAATGAAATACTAAAAGGGAGAAGAGAAATCAAGAAGAAGCGAGAGATTTGATTTCAGCCATTTATGTTAAGTGATGGACCTCTCAAAATTTTCAGTGGATTTCCTTTTGAAAGAGAACAAACAAAACACGAAAATCCAAAGGTGAGAAGAGTCATCTATCCGTTGCTCGAGTAAAAGATGGAATATTTTTTCTTCAATACTTTAAATGGAAGTTGAAGCATTGGGAGAGACTCGGGCTTGAATGTTATATTTATAAGATGGGACATTCCTTCACCTTTTGTGTGTTGATTGTCCTTTTGAGTGTGTCACGTGTATGTGGATACAAAAGTGGGGTTGATTTTGAACTGGAATAGATAACTATCTTTTTAAGTATTTATTAGTGTCTCGGGTTTATTAAGTATATATACTAAGGACGAGTTGGGATGGACAACCACGCAATCCATCCCACTCTTCCATTTAATCTGACGGTTGGGTGCTTCTAAATTAAATCTCATCTCTCTCGAAGCTTCTATCTTCACGCAGTGACCATGCAGTTCATCCCGTTCGTCCATTTTATCTAGTCATCGAATGTTGTGCCTTTGTTATTACTCTCCCTAGAGTTCCGCTAAGGTTTCTCTATTACTCTCCCTCTACAGAGTTTTCTATCTCTTTCTTGAGCTCTCTGCCCTTGCCTTCCTCTGCTCCTTTCTTCTCTCCGTGCTACATGTCCTCTGGTTCTCTTTCAGTTTTTTTCCTTGGTCCTGGTTGTTTTGTGTGTTACGTGGTAAGTTTTTGTTTTTTCTTGATTTTGTTTCCATTTTTGGCTTTGCGTTTTTTCCTTCGACTTTCATCCAAGTTTTATTGTGTGTACAGATGGCCTTCGTTTTTGTTCAAGACGGATGGCCGGTAGGTGTGGTAAGTTTTCATTTTTGCTTGATTTTGCTTTCCATTTTGGCTTTGCGTTCATCCAGGTTTTATTATGTGTACAGATGGCCTACGCGTTGTTCAACATTTGGAGTTTCGCTCTTCGGCTTTGTTTTATTCAACATTTGGAGTTTCTCTTTCGACTTTGGTAAGTTTTCGTTTTTGCTTTTGTTTCTCTGTAGCTGTGATAAGTTTTCCTTTTTCCTTTATTCTTTGTCCTTTTTGTCTTTGTGTTGTTAAGTTCTCGTTTTTCTTTTGTTTCTTTGCAGGTGTTACAAGTTTTCGTTTTTCGTTCGATGTTGATGGCCGACGGGTTTGTTCAACATTTAGAGTTTGTCTCCGGCTTTGTTTTATTCAACATGTGGAGTTTCTCTTGCGGCTTTGGTAAGTTTTTGTTTTTGCTTTTGTTTCTCTACAGCTCTGATAAGTTTTTGTTTTTCATTTTTCCTTTATTTTTTGTCCTTTTGGTTTTTGTGTTGTTAAGTTCTCGTTTTTTCTTTTCTTTCTTTGCAGGTGTTATTAGTTTTCTCTTTGTGTTTTTTCCTTCGACTTTCGTGCAGGTTTTATTGTGTGTACAGATGGCTCACGGTTTTATTCAACGTTTGGAGTTTCTCTGCAGGTTTGGTAAGTTTTCGTTTTTGTTTTTTTCCTTTGCTTTCTCTCCAACTTTGTTAAGTTCTCGGTTTTGTTTTTGTTTCTCTACAGATGTGGTTACCACTTAATGAGATGGTGCCATTCTGATTCACCCCTCGGAAATAAAAGTCGACCTTGAAGCAGTTGATTTCTATAACTCGGACCTGAGTGAGTGTCGACTTGGTTATGAGTCGTGTTGATCAAGACCGGGATAACATCTGGGAACAATTTCGTAATTTTCAAACGATGGAATATGTTTAAGATTTTGAAAGAACGTAGCATAAGGGTTATGTTGAAGATTTGTCATAATGAGCTTAATAGAAGCTCAACCGCTTCGTCTTAGTTTCCGGCTCGTCTTAGTTTTCGTTTCGTCTTACGTTTGTCGGTGTACTTTGTCCTACTTTTAATAATTATCTTAATAAAAGAAACGTTTTTTTACATTCAACCACTTCGTCTTAGTTTGGACTTTTTAGTTTTCCCTTCATCTTACTTTTCTCCTTGTTAGCTTTTGCTTCGTCTTATTTTTGTCTGTGCATTATTTTTACATTTCAATTAAATGATTAATGAATTTGGTATATTAAATTCATTATTAAATGCAAACCTTACTGGAGGTTGAAACTGGAAAGGCTTATGTTATATTAAGGTAATTATCATATCGATTAATTCATTAAGTTGCACAACATGTAAATCAATTTCTGATTATCGTCTTAGGTTTCTTCGACCGTACCAAAATGGTTCATCACTTTGTAATATTGTCTTTGTGTCGGTATATTATAATCATAATCATTAAAATGGTTATTAAATGCAAACGTTGTTGGACGTTGAATTAAGATACCCAATAGCCAATTTGGGTTTCCCCAAACCTTGCTTCAACTTACCTTTGGCTGCTTCGTCTCATTTTGGCTACCACTGCTTCGTCTTGGGTTTCTTCCACTATACCAAAATCGTTCATCACTTTGTAATATTATTTCTTCAAGCACTTCGTCTTAGTTTCCACTTCGTCTTAGTTTTTGCTTCGTCTTACTTTTATGCTTCCGTCTCACTTTGGCTTTAACCTTTGTCTTAGTTTTCTTCGGCTTTACCGAAATGGTATATTATAATCATTAAAATCATTATTAAATGCAAACCTTGCTGGAGGTTGAATTTGGAAAGGCCTATGTTATATTAAGCTAATTATCATATCGGTTAATTAATTAAGTTCCACAACAGCTAAATCAATTTTCGATTATAGTCTTAGTTTCCGGTTCGTCTTAGTTTCGCCTCGTCTTACGTTTGTCTGTGTACTTTATCTTACTTTTAATAATTATCTTAATATAAGAAACGTTTTTCTACATTAAACCGCTTCGTATTAAGCTAATTATTATATCGATTAATTAATTAAGTTCCACAATAGCTAAATCAATTTTTGATTATCGTCTTAGTTTTCGCCTCGTCTTACGTTTTTCTGTGTACTTTATCTTACTTTTAATAATTATCTTAATATAAGAAACGCTTTTCTACATTAAACCGCTTCCTCTTAGTTTTCGCTTTGTCTTAGTTTCCACTTCTTAGCTTTTGCTTCACCTTACTTTTGTCTTTCTTAGCTTTTGCTTCGTCTTACTTTTGTCTGTGTACTATTTTTACTACTCTGGTTTGTCTATCTTTTGTCTTTGCATTTCATCTTACTTTTGTCTTCTTAGTTTGATTTGTGCTTACGTCTCACTTTGGGTTTCACCGCTTCGTCTCATTTTGGTTTCTTCAACCTTTACCAAAATGGTATACAACAGCTAGATCAATTTCTGATTAAAATCGTTATTATTAATTGGAAACCTTGCCGAAACTTGAATTTGCAATAACGTATGTTATATTAAACTAATTATCATTTGAATTAATTGATTAATTAATTCAGTATATTATAATCATTTAAATCGTTATTAAATGCAAACCTTACTGAAGGTTGAATTTGGAAAGGCCTATCTTATATTAAGCTAATTATCATATCAATTAATTAATTAAGTTGCACAACAACTAAATCAATTTCTGATTCAACCGCTTTGTCTTAGTTTCTACTTCTTAGCTTTGCCTCGTCTTACTTTTGTCTTTCTTAGCTTTTGCTTTTTCTTACTTTTATCTGTGCACTATTTTTACTGCTTCGGTTCGTCTGTCTTTTGTCTTTACATTTCGTCCTACTTTTCTCTTCTTAGTTTGATTTATGCTTGCGTCTCACTTTGGGTTTCACCGCTTCATCTCATTTTCGTTTCTTTAACCTTGCCAAAATGGCATACAACAGCTAGATCAATTTCTGATTAAAATCGTTATTATTAATTGGAAACCTTGCCAAAACTTGAATTTCCAAAAGCCTATGTTATATTAAGCTAATTAGCATTTCAATTAATTGATTAATTAATTCGGTATATTATAATCATTAAAATCGTTATTAGATGCAAACCTTGCTGGAGGTTGAATTTGGTAAGGCCTATCTTATATTAAGCCAATTATCATATCAATTAATTAATTAAGTTACACAATAACTAAATCAATTTCTGATTATTATTATTGTTATGATTAAATTCGTTCAACCGCTTCGTCTTAGTTTCCATTTCTTAGCTTTGTCTTCGTCTTACTTTTGTCTTTCTTAGCTTTTGTTTCGTCTTATTTTTGTTTGTGCGATATTTTTACTGCTTCGGTTCATCTGTCTTTTGTCTTTGCATTTCGTCTTACTTTTGTCTTCTTAGTTTGACTTGTGCTTGCGTCTTACTTTGGGTTGCAAAACCCTATGTTATATTAAGCTAATTATCATTCCAATTAATTGATTAATTAATTCGGTATATTA
>JAOTAZ010000007.1:16016507-16029491 GCA_025629785.1 Erythroxylum oxycarpum | reverse complement strand
CACAAATACCCAAATTCAACATCATAAATACATAATTACTCAAATTAACTTAGGAATTCACCAATTGATCATATTTCTAAGCTATCTAAATCAATAATTTCCAAAAACCCCAAATCCCCAAAATTAGGCATAATCCCTAACTCACCATAATCCAAAATTAAGCATAATCATAGCATAATCTCTTCAAGTAACCTTAGAAAACTCAAATCCATAACCTTTCCAAGCTATCTAAACCAATAAACTCATCAAAAGATTCAAAATCAAAACTTTCTCTCTTACCTTTTTCTCCTCCATTTTCGTATTTATTGGCTCCATAGGCAAGCTTCCAGCTTCTTCCTCATGTCCCCCTTGAAAAGCAACGAAAATCCTTGCTTAAACCCTAAGAATCCGAACCCTAGCTTCTCCCTTCATCTTCTTGCTTCTTCCTCATCACCATCGGCTCACTCTCTTCTCTCCCTCTCTATCTTTTTCCTCTCTTTGTTTGAAAGTATCGTGCTCCCCTTGCAAGAAAATGATAGCCACTTACAAACCCTTCCCATGCCATTAAAATGAGGGGTAAATGACCTAAATGTCCCTACATTTTAAGTGATGTTTCATAAATTCCCTTAGAAATAGCCATCTTACTTCCTGATTTTGGGCAGCTAAACGACATAATTTGACAAAACCCTCTTCTTGAGAATTGTTCCTCTATGTCTTCTCTATAGAAATGACACCAAAATCACTCAAATCGGATTAGAAACAAAGGAGTTATGGCCCAAATACTTTCAGACCTTCACAAAATCGGGACTAAACATTAATCCAACTTCAATTTAGAAACTGACAATCTTAGGGATGAAATTGAATTTCGATCCCTTCACATAATTTGTAACCCCATATCTCAATTTTATTTTGCCTCAATAATCAACTCAATCGGAGTTGTATAGCTCCCGAATTTCGCAAAACACTGAACCATGTTTAGAAAATCATCTAACTCATAACCTTTAACCAATCCTCTCACTTTGGTTCTATAAATCTCTTTCCATTTAATCTCCTAAAAATTATAATTTCTCATGAAATAGTAGCTAAATGTCTTAGGAATCCAACGCTTCAAAAATTGAATCAATCGGATGTTGGACGGAGCAATTATAAGCAAAAGAGTGAGAAAGGGTCAAATTACACGGACTCTGTGAAATCACACGGTCAGGCCGTGTAACCTTCGAAAGAATTAATATCCCTATGCTAGAGAATACACGGTCCGTTTAAATCCACACGGGCAGACCATGTAACCTTTGGGAGAAATATTGTCTCTGCGCTGGAAAATACATGGTCCGTGTAAAGCCACACGGGCAGACCATGTAACATTCAGGAGAAATACTGTCTCCTACGTCCAGATTTACACAGTCCGTGTAAATTCACACGGTCAGACCGTGTAACCTTTGGGTGTAACAAAATTTTCACCTTTCAAAACCCCTCCAAACGGTCCTAAATCCATCCTAACTTCTCCTATATTTATAATCTTACCAATAATCAACTTGTTCTTTCTAAATTTCATAGCAGATACACATTTACTCCAATTCAAGTCATCTAAAACCAAACATTTCCTTTAACTCAAAACACTCACAACACATCCCTATACAAAAACATTGTTTTCATGCATAATCCTCAAACATATTATGCCAATTGGCTCCTGTTAGTATGACTCAAATAAGCATCAAACACAATCATTATACTTCGTGCATATTCTTTTTCTTTGTACTTGCATAAATTACCACGATTTTCCTTATTTAACTCCATTTCATAAATCAAAAATCCCACTAAGAGATTGGGGTCCAACATAATATATCTCTTATTACAATGTTCATTAAAATTTTCCCTTACTAATTACGCTCGTCTTTAACACATGACAGATATTTTATCCCTCGTTATTGAAGTGCTGGATAAAAAAGAAATCATCAAAGGTGGAAAAAGCTTCAATTGTAGAAAAAATTGTTATCACCAACAAAGAGTAATTTTCACTTTTTTGTCTTTGTTAATATTTTTCGTTAAAGTTTAGAAAAATTAACATTTTTCTAACATCTCTTGTTTTTTATTAGACAATAAACAGTCATACTATCACTATGGAATTCTTTTGTTGACAACGAGGGCCAACAAATTATGGAATCGCTTCACTCTCATCCAATTATTGTCTGTACAAGGCTCAAAATGAACTTCTACAACAGTATTTTTTCCTTCTTCGTATTATCACATTTGATTGCGTTCCTTTTTATTCTATCTTAAACTTACATTTTCAAATGCTAGGTGTTGCATTATCAACATGGTTCGACTCAGCAATCCTCGTTGACCCAGCAATATAAGAAGTTACGAATCTAAAAAATTGGTAATCCATTATGTTATGTACAACATTTCAAATATTTAGTTACAAATTATACAGGAAATGTTTTAAATTTGTTATATTATGATCTATCTAATTGTTATGTTACAAGGCACGACAAAATAATAAACAAATAAAAAACCTAGTCAATCAACAAGCTTACTTCTAATATAATCTCGATATATCTTCTGCATCTTGCCAAAAAAATCACAAAGATCATGTTTCTAGATTCTATGCCCAAAGTAATTACATTTACATATTCCTCTTCAATATTTAATTTTAAACTTGTCCCCCTAAATCTTCTTATCGATTTTTCCCTAGATATCATGGATTGAAGCTCAAATTTCCTTTCAACACATTCTACAAAATACTGCTATATAGCTTGCCAGAAATGCTTTCGCTCTACAGTTGCTGCATATGGAGTTCTCTTCACTTGTAATTATTGCAGACAAAAACTAATAGCTGAACCAAGGTTTCTCCCTTCTATTTACGATCTTCGATTTGTTACTTATTCCTTGCATGTAAATTTTTAAATTTTCATATTACTTTTTTAGTTACATGTCACCTGTACATCTTTTCCGTCCACACTTATCTTTATGAACTACTCTAACTTTATTGTACAGGTGACGATATGACATAGGTTTGATTGACGAAACAAGAACTATCACGGCTTCCATTTTCGGCGACGTTGCTGAAAAACTTTTGAATTTCACTGCGCTTGAAGCTACACAATATTCCAATGAGGTTATATTCTTCCTTCTTCCATCAACATTTCCAATTTAATCAACCCCAAATATCTTTATGTAGTGATTTCACTGACAATCGACATTTTTTGTTTTGCATTATAAGAACATGGATCTTCCGTTAGAGAACTTACACAGACAATTGAAAAGCGATACGTTACTTCTCCATGTGAAACCAGCAAACACTTAGTCATCAAATGTAGCGCAATGATTTACTATTGTTTACTACCGAAAAATTGACGCTCACAAAGTAGACGAGCCTTCACTTTCGCCTGAAAAGAATGACTAACCTTCAACTGTTGATCAGTCTAACAATGATGAAATTACACCTCTGACAATCTCAGGTGTTTTTCATTCCTCCTTCATTTTATTCCATCTTTAACGTCATCTTTTATTATTTTCGTATCTGTCATTCGCTTTCCAGTAATCTCACCTTATATTACCTGCCTAATATATTCTAATCTCTTACATTTTTAGACCATATTCCCGAATCTTCTTCATCAGTTAGACAATGCCTTGAAAAAAGATTCTGCCATGGTGAAAACAATTCGCCGTCACAAACTGATAAGTCAATCAGCAATATTGAATGTACAACACAATTAGATGCACAGTCGACTCCAGACACTCATCGTAATAGGGAAAAACCGAAATTCTCATGAACTTTTACTTGAAGGAGTCAAAGAATGTGAACATGAAATGGCAACTATTAGAGAGACAATTGTACAAGCAACCTTCTTGGACATTTGCATACAAACTTCTTACTACTTCAATGTGCTACTTACTTTTATGTGTACCTCATTAGCAGTATTTGGTCTATTGTCAACATACTAATCTAATTGGCTCTGGTATTTTGAAACTTTTGTATGTTTAAATGTCGTTTGCAGTTTCATTTTCAATTGTTCAGTTCCAATTATTTTTTGCTTGCATTACCTTTTTCCCTATGTTCTAAACCAAATTAAACAATCTAAAAGTTAATATAAGTGCCCAATTATGCGAGAAATTGAAGAGGAAACTTTTCGCTTCGTCTTACTTTTCTCTCCAGGCTTCTTCTTTCACTTCGTCTTACTTTTGTCTTCGAGCTTCTTCTTAGTTTGACTTCCGCTTCGTCTTAGTTTGACTTCTGCTTCCCTCTCACTTTCGCTTTCGCTTCTTCGCCTCATTTTCCCTTTCGTTGCTTCGTCTTACTTTTCTTCACTCTTTGGAATTTTTTTTCAGATTTGTCAAACATATTTCCACCGTGCCGACTTTGAATTAAAAACGAACTTGTTTTATTGACTTCCTAATTTGTGTTTATTGGATTATTATTTATTAATTGCATGTATTATTATTAAAGAAACATAATTATTATTAATAAAAACATTACAGGGAAAAAGTTGAATTCGTCTTAGTTTCCGCTTCATCTTACTTTTGTCTCCGAGCTTCTTCTTAGCTTGACTTCTCCTTCGTCTTAGTTTGACTTCTACTTCCTTCTCATTTCTGCTTTCGCTGCTTCACCTCATTTTGCCTTCCGCTGCTTCGTCTTACTTTTCTTCACTCTTTGAAATTTGTTTTTGCACATTTGTCAGACTTAAATTTACCTCTGAAATCTCAGCTGAAACAACATTCTTCATTCTAATACCAAGTTTGTCAAATGCAACTTCTGCGCCACTGATTCCAGAGAATAGGGAGAGTAGATTTAAGCGTTAAGGGAAAGTGTCTTTTAGAACAGAGAGATACCATGCAACCGTGTCAACTTGACATTGATTTTTAGGTAAGCACACTTCAGGGATACAAAAAATAAAGAATACACAATAAGCAACATAAAATAGTCATCAAAGAACACGCAACATTCTTTACCCTCAAGTCCATCACGACGAGCTCCATTTCTACCTATAAGATTGTTGCATGGGCTCCCATCAACTACCAGATCGAATTCGTCGAACATACTCGTGAACTTGTCCAACCAGTCAGCATTCAGTTGATGTATATCAGTCATCTTAATCAAGTTCCCTCTTTGCTTCGTTTGCTCCCACCAGCACCTCATTATGCCTCTATTTACCTCTGAAATCTCAACTGAAACAACATTCTTCATAATAACTGTACCTTCACCCCTAACCAAAGAAGAAACATCTAGTATCGGGATGCTACCTCTCTAGAATCCCAAACATCAAATCGCAGTCTTTAACAATGGTCCATTGCTACCTGTAAGATTGTTGCAAGGGTTCCCATCAACTACCAGATTGAATCCGTCGAACATGCTCATGAACTCGTCCAACCAGTCAACATTCAATTGTTGTATATTAGTCATCTTAATCAAGTTCCCTGTCTGCTATGTTTGCTCCCACCAGCACCTCATTATGCCTCTATTTACCTCTGAAATCTCAACTGAAACAACATTCTTCAGAGTAACTGTAACTTCATCCCCAACCAAAGAAGAAAGATCTAGTATCAGGACGCTACCTCTTTGGAATCCCAAAGATTAAATTTGCAGTCTTTAACAATGGTGTAAACTCTTTCCCAAGTAGTTTCGTGCAAAGAAACCACCTTCTCAACCTATTCCTTCCATTGTTTAGATGGTTCCACTTCGTCTTAGTCTCGCCTACCTCTTACCGTCGCTTCCTCTTACTTTTCTCTTGGCACTTCCTCTTATTTTGTTCTTAGTGTTTCGTCGTATTTTAACATGAATTTAAAATGAATTAAGTAATCCTTATCGGAGGAAACAACTCCAAAACGAATCACCTTCCCCTTGGTGTCATTTCCAAGTCGCATTAAATTTCATTTATGAATTGCGTAATCCTTCTTGGAGTAAACGAATTGGCTAATCCTTTTTGGAGTGAAGTTCAATATTTCTTCTCACCATCTCAACTGCTTGACCTTAAATATGGAATCATTTATTTGCACGGCTTTTCATTTCGCCTATGCACAGTTCTTAGCCTTTGAATTTTTTTTTTACAAATTTTTCAGACTTAAATGCATCGTCACTACTTTTAATTAATTCTCTTTTATGGCATTCTTCATGTATCTTTTGCACTAGAAATAGCTAGAATCAATTTCTGCCAATAAAATAAACAAATTAATGTATAAATGTCAAAATTATTTCATAACTTTATTGACCACTCCAGATTTTTTGTTCTAATACATATAAACACAAAAAGCTAGAACTTATTCATCATCGGTTTGCTTCATCTTAGTTTTGAAGTGAATCACACGTTAATAAAGACTTAATAATCGATATACAAATGCACAAGAAGGGGGGCTTGAATTGTCTATATTTTCGCTAACTTCTCAAATCACTAAACTTTTTGCAGTCGTCGACTATGACCTGTATTTATACTCGTCATCTTCAACTGCTTCTTGATAATTGCTTCTTTCTTCTTATTTCTTGATCTTTAAAGAATCAGTTATTCAGTTGAGTTATGTAACTAACTCAAGTTGATTAGTCATCTGACGTGGTATCAGTTCTTCCTTCTTACTTCCTTCCGTCTTATTGCCATCTTGCGCTTCCGTCTCACTTTCTATCCTCTGACTTTTATCTTCGCACTTCCATCTCATATTGCTTCCATCTCACTTTTGTTCTGCGCATTCCATCTCATATTGTTTTCGTCTCACTTTTGTTATGCGTGTTCCGTTTAACTTTTATTTTGCGCGTTCCGTCTCACTTTTGGTTTGTGTCTTTCGTCTCATATTCTTCTGCTTCCATCTTACTTTCTTCTTTCAATATTATTTGGTCTTCACCAAAATCATTGACATAAAGTCATTTTGACTTAACAATCTCCACCTTTTTGATGATAACAAATAATCATATTACTAATAAAGAAAGTATTTAAACAGAATGATGTACACAAAATTTATACACTAGAAATAGAACTTCTTCTCTTCTCTTCTTCTTCTCTTCCGTTGTTTTTACTCTTCCTCCCCATAGTTTTTTCTTTCTCCTTTCTCCTTTCTCTTTTCTCCCTTGTCCCCCTATATTTTATTGATCAAAAATCAATTACGACCGTAGATACTTCACTATCTATGAAAACATTTCCTTGATTTCTGTGAGAAGTGACTTGAGATCTTGTTTTATTTGAGCTACTTCCTCTCGTAAGTCACTTATTGAAGCGCCTCCATCATCATCTTTATGTTGTTCTACTTCAAGAGCAATAGTGCTACTATATGCATCTGAAGATAGAATCACCTATTCACTGATTTTAAGGACAAGAGGATGGACAGATAGGTTTGTCTCTGGGAGGTTGAAGTCATCAGGGTTGGTTAGTCGTGGAACTTTTCTTCCAAATAGGTGTACCACATCTCCGAATGAAGACATAGTACTTAACAACCTAATATGCAGAATCATGTGCACAAGAGTCTCGATTGAGAAGCTGATATCTCCAATCCTTAAAGATTTGAGTGACCTTTTGTAATTCTTCTAACTACCTAATAAGAGTCTTCAGTGGTTCGTCGACCACAGTTGCTTCCTGAGGCTTTCAAAATGTAGTGGGTAACATAGGTTCCATTCATCTAGACTGCATAACACGCCTCATCAATGTCCTTCACTTGGGTTTCAATCTGATCATCTGTCAAATCATTCAATACTCCTTCAGGGTACAATTTCTTCTTCCCCTTATCATCATCGCGAAGAATGTAAGGTCTTGGTTGAAAGTCAGGCACAACCTTGATCACAGTTCTTGGTGTGACCGAAAACATAGTATACTTGTCCTTTACTATCTGCAAAGGGTATGGTTTCGCTCCTTGATCCTTCAGAAACCCATACATACTTATCTCCTCGTCAGTTAACAGATGCATCATATTACTATTCACCAAGATTAGTTGTAATTGTGCCATGACTGACCTTTTCGGGGATTCTTTGATGCTTATTGAGGTGCTACTCCTTACAGGTTTAACTTTCTCAATAACCTTGATTCTTAGATCCTCTTTTTTCAAAGGTTGAAAGGTATTAACCTGTTCTAAATTGCTTTCAATTGTCTTCTTCTTCTTAACAACAGTGGGAGTGCTCTTCCTCTGACTGGTTTTCTACTTTTTTTTCTTCAATCAATCTCCGAGTTTGTTGAGATTGCGATTTCTTCCTTTAAGCTCCAATTTCCTCTTAATATCAGTCTCTTTAGTTAATTTTGCTTAATCTTCCTTTAAGATTGAGAATAAGGACCTTGTTCCCTAAGGTGCTATCTTCTCAAAATCTTCACTTTAAATCATCTCGTTTCTTTTCTTCTCCTCTTACTGATGCAGCGTTTGAATACTGGGCGACCTGTTCGCTTGCTTAGGTATTTCTGATAGAAGTGTCTCCCCTTTTCTCTTCAAGGACACTTTCTCTATATACCCCATCTGGCTTCCTTCTTTATGAGAAATCATCTCATCTTTCATCGCTTCATCTGATGATTTCTTCTCTCCAACTACACACATTTCTCGCTGGGTTGAGATTTTGATTTCCTTGAGGGAGTCCCCTTTTTGGCACGCTTCCCCTCAATTCTTGCTATTGTGTTAGAATCTGATTCTTCTTTCCCCATATTCTTCAAGCCAATTTTGCCAATCATTGCAGAATTGATGATGCTTTTGATATTTATCTTCATTTTGTTTCCTCTCTTCAGGAGAACTCTGACATCTCAGAATATCCTTGTCAGCATCATCCCATAGGGCATACTATTCAAGTCTTTCTTCATCTTAACCATCTACTGGAAAATAAGGAAAGGTAGATCAACAGGCTGACGGGTAAATAGATAGAACAGGCATTATTCATCCAACGTCATCACCAAATGCCTTGATCCTGTTCTTGGTAGAACACAGTGAAAAAGAATTGAGTGTAGAACCCTAGTATTTGGCACAAGACTTGAGGCCTTCTTCTCATTTGGGTCATTGCTTCCATACAGTTTTCGATTAATCTCAGACTCCTTCACGCTAGCTTGTGTCATCCATCTAGCTTTACTTGTGAGCTTCTTTCTAACACATGGACACATAGTGACCTTCTTGATAATCTCCAATGTCACTATAACTGACAATCTGTCTACCGTTGATACAAGGGTCCTACCATATCCATATTCTTTCAGAAGTCATAAACTTCATTCATATATACGATCTCTCGAACTTCAAAGAACTTCCTCCAACCGACTACAACTATTTCTGGTTTAATATCTAGATTGTCCTTTTTCAAGGACTCAAAATCAATAAGTCTTCTGTAAATCATTGCTGGATCCGTTCGGTTCTGTAGTTGTTAAAGGACTAAATGCACAAATGTTTTTTTAAAAGGGTGAAGTCGGTTGTTAGAATTGAGTGTGTGAGCAAAAAAAACGTTTGATATCCAAACAGGGTAATGAAAGGCTTTTGTTGAGGGTTTTGCAAAGGTCGATGTCAAGGCATATCAAAAGTGTTTTAGAATATTTCCCTCTGAAACTTTCTTGTAACTGAAGTTACCAGCTGTAACTCACTGTTACCATCACCGTTAACTCTTACGACCTTTTTATTTATGTTGTGACATGTCAGACGGCTGATCACATAACATAACCATGTTGAGGTTCCGTCTTAGTTTGACTTTTGCTTTGTCTTAGTTTGACTCTGCTTCGTCTTAGTTTCTATTGTATCGTCTTCGTTTGACTTTTCTATCATCTTTCCTCTCAAAATTTCTTCTTGCTTCTAACGTCTTGAAACTTCGTCTTACTTTTATTCTCTTAAAACATCGTCTTACTTCTATCGTCTTAAAACTCCGTCTTACTTCTATCGTCTTACTTCTAGCTTGTGAAAACTTCTAGTGTCTGAAAACTTCGTCTTACTTCTATTGTCTTAAAACAATTTATCATCTGAAAACTTCGTCTTACTTCTATCGTCTGAAAAATTCGTCTTACTTTTATCGTCTTAGTTTCCTACCAGAACATCGCCACTTATAAAGATCATAGCTTTTGATTAAGATTTCCAAATTTTACATACTAGGACATCTTACTCTTATGACTAAGATAAAACGTTGGACTAAGATTTCCAAATTTTGACTAAGATGTCCAAATTTTTTTATTTCTCCATAAAAAATGTAGCCATATATGTCTACTTTAATCTAAATCAAGAATCATCTTGTTTGCATAGAAGATGTTATGGCTAATAGACCGAAGCACACTCAGTGAACATTTTCCTAATCACATTTACTATAATTTATACCCGAAAGTTGTCAATGAATGCATGTACCACTTTTTATACGAAAACATTTAGTATTTATGTGCTTATATGCTGACATGATGCATGAGCAAAAAAATCCATTGTCTTAATTTCTTTTTAAGCTACAATTATTGCAATTATATATACATATATATAATATCTACTTTTGTGGTTCAGTGTATTACTTATTATTAACATACTGGAAATTTTTCATTCAATATGTTATTCTTATTAATTTGATTATTGGTATTATGATTTATTTTTAGTACTATATATATGATATCTGTAGATATATATTATATACATATATGTAATGGGAATTATAATATTTACATTAATATATGAATCAATATTTAATGCACAGACCAGGAAACTACCCTTGTTGTATCTTTACTTTAAAGATTAGATACTTTACAAATCCACTTCTGTTTAACTTATTTAATGTAGCAGTCATCATTTAATACAACGCAGTTTATTCTTGAAAACCCAACATTCAGATGTCTTCCTCTTCAAGCAAAATCACTTATGTTTCACTATATCATACCATTAACTCTTACGATCTTTTTATTTGAGTTGCGACATGTCAGACGGTTGATCACATAACATAACCAAACTTTGTCTTACTTCTATCGTCTTAAAACTTCGTCTTACTATGATCATCTTAAAACTTTCTCTTACTTTTATAGTAAAACATTTTATCATTTAAAAAATTTTTCTTACTTTTATCGTCTTAAAACTTTGTCTTACTTATATCGTCTTAACTTCATCTTACTTTTATCGTCTTAGCTTCCTTTTAAAACATCGCCAGTCATAAAGATCATAACTTTTTACTCAGATATCCAAAATTTTCATACTATATATCGTTGGAAAGATAGAAGAAAGATCTACAACTCTCAAGAAGACATCTTTGAAGATGTTACGGCTAATAGACTGAAGCACACTCAGTGAACATTTTCCAGATCACTACCGATATCGTTTCCATTATTATTAAAGAAACATGAAAATTATTCATAAAAACATTACAGGGAAAAATTTTGGAGTTTTACAAATTACAGGGTAATTATGGTAAAAATTCTAATTACAAATCAATGCGAACTCATTCAATTGAAGTTCGTGATGCTAAACTCGATTACTACCTTTAAGATTGTTGCATCGGTTCCCACCAACTACCAAATCGAATCCACCAAAGATGCTCGTAAACTCCTCCAACCCCTCAGCATTCAGTTGTTGTATATCAGTCCCCTTTAGGGAAAATTCCACTTACAACATTGTTAAAGACTACAATTTGATCGTTCGGATTTCAAAGAGATGGCGTCGCGGTACTAAATCTTTCATCTTTCTTTGCGGTGAAGCTACAATTACTATGAAGAATGTTGGTTGAGTTGAGATGATCAAATCGTAATCTTTAACAATGGTGTAAGTGGAATTTTCCTTGAAGGCTTATTGTCCAGCCCATGCAAGAATCTTACAGGTATCAATTGAGTTTAGCGTGATGCTATTGTCTCCGCGCTTTGTCTTATTTTTTTCTTCGCGCTTCGTCTTATTTTTGTTTCTTTGCTTCGTCTTACTTTTGTCTCCGCTCTTCCTCTTATTTTTATCTTTCCACTTTGTCTTATTCTTGCTTCTCCGCTTGCACTTCACCTTCTTCTTTTTATTTCAAGCAGTTAACATCAATTTAAAATGAATTGAGTGATCTTTATCTGAAGAAACCACTTCAAAACGAACTGCCATCCCCTTAATGTCATTTCCAAGTCGCATTAAATTTCATTTATAAATTGCGTAATCCTTCTTGCAGTAAATCAATTGAAGAGAGGTGCGATTTTCGATCGTTCGATATTTCTTCTAGCCGTCTCAATCCATATCTTTACTTTACAGATTATAGACCTTACAGATCCACTTCTATTTAACCTGCTTAATGTGGCAGCCATCATTTAATACAACACAATTTATTCTTGAAAACCTAACATTCAGGTGTCTTCCTCTTCTTTACACATGTAAACTTTTTTTTAAGTTTCTCTAGCAAAATCACTTTTGTTTCACTATATCATCTTGGAATGCTACACCTCATTTAATGCAGCGCAATAATCCATTTTAGCCTCGATTATTTAAAAGTTTCTAATAAGTCACATCGAAATTTCTTCCCAATACGACGGTCTGCTAACCCCTCTATATTGAAACTTCATTGAACATTTTCTCCCTCGAAACTCAACTTCTCTCAACTACCCTCTTCTTTTGCTTTCTTCTTGTTTATGCTGACTACATTTATACTCCTTTTTTTTTAAGGTTCTGTCCTTATTCTTTGGTGCATTCTTCTACTGCTGAGGTATGATCATAATTATTTTTTCTCAATTGTTCTTGAGTCATTCTAGTTTTACCGTGTATATGTATTAGAACAAAAAATCTTAAGTGGTCAATAAAGTTACGAAATAAGCTATTTCGAGCGCAAAGGATATTTAAAGAATGCCATAAAAGAGACATGAATTTTTTCCAATTTTTATTTATAATTTCAAAAAATTCATTTCTTTATCTCCTGCTTATTACATTTTTCCCGATTTTATTCACCGTCCCTTTAAAATTTTTTCCTCGTCTTATTATTCTAACTATATCTACACTCCACTTTTTTAAGGTTCCCTGCTCGTTCTCCAGTGCATTCTTCCACTGCTAAGGTATGATCATATTTATTTTTTCTCTATTGTTCCTGACTCACATAACATATTTCGGAATATCTTAAACCAAATTAAACAATATAGAACTGTGGTCAATAAAGTTACGAAA
>JAOTAZ010000007.1:15931568-15946439 GCA_025629785.1 Erythroxylum oxycarpum | reverse complement strand
ATTCTAGGAATATTTCATTTTACACCAAATTTGGTGTAAAAATTTGGTGCAAAGGTTGGAGATAGCCTAAATACCTTTATTTCATATTTCTAAACAAAGTTAACGAATGCTACAACTATTTAACCACATCAAAAATAATTACTTTTCTATATTTTTAAATTAGGATAAATATATTATCAATATTTTAATTTATTTTTTAAACTTTGTTAATCACTCGGTGATTATGATTTTTATTAGTTGAAACATAAATAGACATCATTTCTATTTAAATTTCCATTGACACTGTAAAATTTTTCATTGAAAATACTAACATAGCAAGACAAATTAAAAAGAATTCAAGTCACCATATATATTTATTTGTATTATTCTAGACCCCGTCAAGCAATAACAACTGTACAACGAGTATACTAAGCAATGTCATTAACTATTAATAAAATGTAATTACGTGTAATAGGAAATAAAATTAAACAGTGACTGCTGACATCATTAGATCGACCAAGGCCAAACTGAATGTAGATTGGCAACTTCCTTGTAATTTCCTAGCGTCGAATATGAATCATGTTCACGAAGGATCCTGCAAGATAACGATAGCAATTCATTTGCTGTCCTTATATCTCAAATAAACTGATAATTATTCCAAAGTTGCAAGTTACATCCAAAACATACCTGGGTAAGGGATATCATCGGGAGATCGTAGTTCTAAGGTGGTTGCTTGGCGGTTATAACTTCCAATCCTCGAAACCTTTTCATACAATCTAAGATTCATCTAGAATTCTTGCTTTCCTTCTCTTTTTGACTTCTGTTCTCTTATCCTGAAACTAGCAAGGCAACCTTGCAAGATGTCATAACAAGTGTGACACTGTGTGTGTTTATATATGGTATATATTTTTGTTTAAGGTTAAAAGTCGTTTATACTAAAATACAAGTTAAATTATATCATTTCTATATTGTTCAAAACAAACTCTAGGCAGATAAAAATTTTATGTAATTAATTAAATCTCACATCTGTTAGGAGACAAATACATAACTCTCTAAAAGATCAACTGAATATTAATGAAAAGAAAAGACTCTCCTTATTGCAGTAGCAGAAAAATATGAAAAGAAATTAGAATATGAAACAAATACCAAAATTTAACTTGAAAAATCCTCCAGTGTAGAAGGAAAAACCATGGGACAAACTGACAAGTAAATCAATTAATCTCATAAGGATTTACAAGAAAAAAGTTGATCTCTCACCCCCACAACAAGAAGTTATCTCACAAAGTTTTAGGATTGAAACCAAAGTTGATATCACAATTAACTTACCCCCAAACCAATCCTAAAAACAATCAAACAAGGATAAGAATCTAACCCTTTTTGAAGTGAGTACGACCATAGTATTTTGTGAGAGAAATGAAACTAAAGATAAGCTAGTAATGTCGGAGGGACCAATAACAAGATCAAGATCTAACAAGTTCAAAGAAGCCCTTCAATCCTAAATAGGTTTAATTGTAGATGAAATGAAATCTCAAGAGACAATGAGGGTCAATGACATCATAACTAATCAAGTTGGGCAGAATGTGCAAGAAGACTTCCATTCTTGTTTAATTATTATTTTTTGTTAGAAGCATAACTTCGGCAACCCGCTACTTGTAGTAATATGGCGTAGAATATGGAGTACAATTAGCCATTTTAAACTTGATGAGAAGATCATGAATGTAACGTCGTTGGGATAGAAATAAACCACTTGAATTTGGAATCAGTTCCATACCCAAAAAATATGATGGTGATCCCATGTTCTTCAATGAAAATTTGGCTGAGAGTGTAATCATGAAGTTTTGTAGTAAGGATTGTGAATTACCCGTGAGAAGCAAGTCATCAACATAGACCAAAAAGAACATTTTGGAGGAGCCACGAGTAAAAATGAAGAGTGAGGAGTCACTTTTGCTGGTAACAAAACTAAATGCCAAGAGGAACGACTGAAGCTCCTGTCATACAAGGAGCTTGCTTGAGACCATAAATAGCTTTCCGCAATTTGCACACATGTGTGGGGTGAGTTGGATCAACAAAATCGGAAGGTTATTGCATAAAGACAGTTTCACTGAGATGTCCTTGCATAAAGGCATTATTAACATCCATTTAGTGGAGTGGCCAGGAATGAGCAAGGGCTAGTAGCAGGACAAACTTAATCGTCTAAGGTTTAACAACCGGTGAGAATGTCTCTTTGTAATCAATCCCGGAACATTGAGAAAAACCTTTTGCAATCAGGCGAGACTTGTATCTAGAGATTGAGCCATCAGGATTTCTCTTTTTTCGAAAAATCCACATACAACTAACAACATTACTAGCTTCGGAAGCTGGAACAAGAGTTTAAGTACCATTAGAAATAAGAGCATCATATTCAGATTGAACTAAGGCACGCCAATGAGGGAGCTTCAAAGCTTAGGAGATGCTATGTGGTTCATCAGTTGCAGGTAAGGGATGTTTACTAACAGTGTAGGTACGGGTGATTATGTGGTGCGTATTTAAGGGTTGTAGGGAGGAATCCAAGGTGTCTTGGTTTGGTGATGGGGAAGGAACGAGTGTATCAGGTGAGAAACTTGTAGGGGCTTGGTTTGGTGATATTGAAGGAATATGTGTATCGGATGAGGAATGTGGAGTGTCTTGGTTTGGTGATATGGAAGGAATAGGTGTATCGGGTGAGGAGTTTGGAGCCAAATTGGTGAATACAGTGGACTGAACCAGTTGTTGCAGGGAGAAGGATCCAGGTGCGATCGGCATTCGTGGAGGCATCATGGTCATGGGAACTAGTTGGTGAGACAGTGAAGACGCTGGGTGCAAGTGACGAGATGAGATACGTGATTAAACAAGATTAGTGTAAGGAAACTAGTCATCAATAAAGACTACATGTCTTGAAGTGTAGATATGATTAGTTTGGGGATCAAGACAGTAGTAAGAAAACTGGGATAAGGAGTAACCTATGAAGATACATGGTTTTGATCAGAATTGAAGCTTATCCAAGGAGTAAGGTCATAACCAGGGAAAGCATAGACAGCCAAAAGAATGAAGATTAGTGTATGACACAGGTTGTTGAAAAAGTGTTTCAAAAGGTGACTTCATATCTAGAATAGGGTTGGTAAACGATTTATTAAATAAGCAGCTGTGGAGAAGGCATACGACCAAAAGGAGGAGGGAAGATGACTGTGATGTAACAGAACATGAGCAGTTTCTAAAATATGACGGTGACGTCTTTCAGACATTCCATTTAACTCAGGTGTATGAGATGGGGTAGTTAGGTGCGTGATGCCATTGGTAGACAAATAATTGTTTAGATTGACAAATTCTCAACCATTATCAGTATGCAATGTGTTAATGCTGGTTTGGAAATATTTTTCGACCAGAGTTTTAAAACGAACAAAGGTAGAGAACACATCGGATTTGAGTTTCAATGGATATAACCAAACATAGTGTGAGAAATGATCAACAAAAATAATATAATATTTGAAACCATCAAAGGAACTTATTGGAGCAGGGCCCCAAACATCATAAAAAAATAATTTCTAAAGGTCTGGAGCTACGCAAATGTTGTTTTGAAAAAGGTAGTTTATGACTCTTGGAATAATGACAGGAAACACAAACTTTGGACGTAACTGAAGTAGAACATAAATTGTGACAAGATTGTAAAAAAGACTGAATTTTATGAGAAGGATGTCCTAAAACGTGATGCAAAACATCCAAAGGGAGAGCTTGAGACATAAAAGTCGATGGCTGGACATGTAAGGAACCAAGACTGTAGAGATCACCATGACTAGACCTCATTAGAAGTAGCGACCGCGTCCGTAAATCCTTCACCTAAAAACAATTCAATCGAGACACCATTAGCTTTGAAAAGTCGTTTAATAGAAATAAGTTTTTTTTTAATCTGGGGAACATATAAAAAATTATTGAAAATAATTGGTTTGAGTTAAGTCGAGAGAGTGAAACTACCCATGTTGGATATAGGAACACTGTAACCATCACCAACTTGCAGCTGATCCGAACCAGAATATGGTGCTCTTATGGACAAGTTTGAAGGTCATTGGAGACGTGGTGAGATGTGCTAGAATCAAGAATCCAATCGCTTGATTAGGAAGGACCAGCATTGATGTAATTTGCAGCAGGAGATGAGTGAAATCTAGTTAGTTTCCCGTGAAGGTCCCAACAAGTTTTAGCTGTGTGGCCTGGTCGCTCACAAAATTGACACAGAACAGGTGATTAAGAAGCTGGACCGGGATGCTGATGCTACTGCCTAGGCACCCTAGACCTGTTAGAGCCGTGCTGCAGTGAACTTAGGTGTTGCGAGGAGGATTGATGGGTTCGGTATTGTCCTGAGCGTGGAGACCTTGTTGTTGGCACACGGGAAGCGTGAATGGCAGTTGCAGCGGTACCATGAGGCTGAGTTTGAGGAGGCTGATTCTGTCGTAACAGAAAACTCTCATTATCAAGTAGTTTATCATAGAGATCCGCAAATGAAATGGGCGTTTCACGAGCTCGGATAGCCGCACTGATTTCTTTGAAACTTTCATCTAAACCATTTAAAGTATGGATGACCAAATCTGTGTCATCAACAAGAGTGCTAACCATGCCTATTTCATCAGCTATGGTTTTTATTTTGTTCATATATGCAACAACATTAGAATCATTTTTGTTGAGATTAATCAATCTCTCCTTCAGTGACATCAATCTAGAACGGGACCTGCCGGCATATAAATGAGAGAGAAGAGGACAGGCTTGATATGAGGTTGTAGCTGAACCAAGCAAGGAAACAACAGACGAGGAAACAGATGACAAGATTGCATACAGAATCAGGCGATCTTGACGAATCCAGAAAGTACACAGAGGTTGATTGTAACATCCCGTTTCCGTCCAAAGGGTTAGAACCCGAAACTTTTGTTACATGTGAGATTAATTAGCGAAATTGGGACGACACATCTCATGCTCATGCATTCCCATAAAGGACACATGCACGTGAATCATTAGTCCTTGCACAGAATAATTAGTGTATATGCATTTATGGCCATTCCGGGTTTAATTGGTAATGGACGTGATTATTTTGATATTTATGGGTATTTGGTAACTGATTTGGGAAGTGAAATTACTGATTTGGCAATTTTGCCGAATTTTAGGATAATTTTCCTAAAATTGTGGGTGACTTCCAGTAGACAATTATTGTCCTATGGCACTGAACTTTAGATACATGAGTTGAGAAATTAATGGTTTGAGTCATTGGAGTTTTGGGTGACAAAGGGATGGCAGAATTGAGTGATAAATGGAGTAGAGATAAATGATTATGACGTTATAAGAGACAGTATTGCCAAGTGTCCTGACATGTTTCATGACACTATTGAACCCATTTAATGGCTTTGTCCTTGTTATTTCTTTTCCTGACACCTTGCAAATGAACAAGCCAAAAAGGAGTTTTATCTTCTTGGTTTCTCCACCATCATTCTCGTAGCTTCCTTTCTCTCTACTCATGGTATAAGTTGTGTATCCTTTCACTTTCTCGCCCTTTTAGCTCACTTCACCTCAGAGCTGAACTTAAACCTCAAGATAATGATCGGGTATGGTGTTGCGAGACAGCGTGGTATTGTCGAAGAGTCGAAGAAATGGAAGCTTACGTAGGTAAGACTTGTATTTTTACTAGAATTGTCACTGAAATGTTTGAGTTATGATGTTTTGATATTTGCGAGTTTTTACTTGTGTCATGGGCGATGTTACTGGTTCTTATGGGATGACTCAAAATATTTTTTCAAACACAATTGTCATAGTATTCACAACCAAATTGCATTAGGTACAAAAATCGGGAATGTCATGTATGCATGTACAGTAATTTGCATGTGCACAATTTCACTGTTTACTAATACTAGTATGCATGAACAGTCCTAATTAAGCCCAATCACTCTCATCCTATGCCAAATTACTATTCTACCATTCTCGTCGGGGGTGGAATGTTACATATTGCCTATACTGAAACTGTGATTGACCGATCGATAAAAATGGAAAGATGAATAACCGATCAAACCGATCGATAAGATAGGACGGATCGATAACATGGGATTGACTGATCGATAGAATGGGACCGATCGATAAAATGAAAACATGACTAAATGGGAGCATGCATGGTTGACTGATGCATTTTATTTCATGAATGCATGACATATAAAGGCAGTTGTGACCAGAGTCGCCATTGATACTGAAAAAGAGCATCGAGTTCGAAGGGAGATAGTGTATACCCAGAGGGCTCTCCTACTCCCTAGACGCGTCTACTGCCTACTGTTTACTGTTTAAGCGCTCGGTCACAATACTGTAATAAAATGGGAAAGTATCACATATGCATTGCATACTCATTTTGATTGAATACACTAATTGGGAAAACGGCAAGAGTGCCTTATACAATTGTGATTTGCGTCTTCTGATTGTGTTATTGCATATACTCTATACTTTGCTTGAGTGATGCATGAATTATGTGAACCATCGATGATAGTCACTTACTGAATTCGCAAAACTTACTCAAAATTCGTAATATTTTTCAGGACTCTGAAGAATACCCCGTCCGGCGAACGGGAGTATGCCTACTGCAAGCTAGTGAAAGTTACAGGTTGGGATCAGTTGTGTCTGTCTATTGTAATTGATTATTGTTGTTTAAGGTTGTTTTCCGTAATTTATGAAAAAGATGTTTTGTAATAAGGTTGGGCCCCAATTGGCCATTGGAATCTGTATGTTTGTAATGTACTAACTAAATTATTAATGCACTGAAATTGGCCCGATCGGTAATAATTTTTTGCCTATGCATGTACTGTTTCAAAAAGAAAAATATTTGTCGATCCAGTTTGACTGAGTGCCTTTGATTTGTGCTTATGCCTGTATCGATCGGGTTACAAATTTAACTGAAATTTGTACTGACCGTAACTGAATGACCGCTCTAGCACACCACTTCTGTGGGCATGAGCTTGGATGTCACTCTCGATGTCGGGTTCGGGTCTTGCGGGAGTGGGGTGCTATATTGATTCTCGGCAAGACATGGATATGTGCCATCTACATATCCCAGGAGGTTATAGCCAAACAACAACGATTCAAAGAGGATCTTCCATGACGGATAGTTTGTTCCATCAAGTTTTGAGTCACCTTGAATACCCGTATTGAGAACAATGAGATTTGAATCTGACGCAGAAATGGCAGCACCAGATGAGGAAGAGTTGTCATTAGTCATGATGGCTAGAAAACAAAACAATGAAGGAGGTCGAAAAAAAAATTGTCGTTAAGCTTGAGGCTTTGATACCATGTAAGGATTGTGATAAATGTATATTTCGATTACATTTACAAGATTGAGTGTGTGTTTAAATAGATAAAAGTAAGGGAAATAACTAAGTGTATCTGAAACATAACAAACTAGATTACATCCTAAAGAATAGGAAATAGATTCAATCAATCGAAGAATTGGTCATGTTCTTATCCACATTAACATATACATTATACATGTTATATATTCATGTATAAATACCTCCTTCATAATAGTTTTAGACATACTGAAATGCAAAACATTTTTCTTTTTTCAAAACTCCTCTTCCTTTACAACAAGAATATTGTCAATCTCTCACTCTAAAAGTGATAAAGAAACTAATACCTTCTCTCTTCAGATGAAAAGATGTGTGTATACATTTTACTTAGTAAATGTGGAAAACATATGAGAAATTTAAACTTTGTTTTAATTTTTTATGATAGTATAATATATTGCCAATGAATGATGTTCATTGGTACAAAATATGAAATCCATTTTCTTAATCAAAATTATCATGTTTAATTGAAGAAAAGGTACGCTATTCTATAGGGATGAAGTCACTTATTTAAAAGAATTTATCCAAATGTAGTGCCCAAAATATACATTAACACTAATTAAAAACATCAATAAGGATAAATTTGTTTAACGTTACGAATGATTATCAACCTCTCTAAATTGAAATGCAAAACTTACATTTAGAAATGTATGTTTTTCTGATTTATCTCTTTAGCATATTGCAAATGGAGGACACAATTTCTTATCATCAAAACGACTTGAAGATGAGAGCAGAGATTATACTCAACCCACATGTATAATATTAGTACACGAATGGCATATTTCTTAAATACATGCATGACGAGGCCTTATAGCAATATGAAAAATACGAGCTATGCTCTCATGTCAAATTCAACTGTTTATAAAAGGACAAATCACTCTCTTGAAACAGACAAGATAGCTAGTTCAACCAAAACCAATAAAGTCCTCCAATTGGAATTGCCCTTCGCATTTGTCCTTATGTGCCTGTAATATTCGATAAAAATTATTTTATTTGGTATTAGCCTTTTACACTAGATGGGGAAAAAAAATGATTTGGATTCATATTTTGTTTTAATATCCCAGTCTGCCAATGTGGATGCATATAATATTTATAGAGAGGGAGTGGCATTACGAGATAATATTACAGCTTTCACCTTTACTTTTATTTAAAACATCTATAATTGTCGCTAATTAGTAAGTAAATATACCCCTTTAGCAGCCAAGGATTTTCCTCACGTCTAAAGAGATCGATCTCTGTCTGCTTGAGTGTATGTATGCCCTTCATAGTTCATAGGCTTGTACAGACGCTAAAAACATGGGAATTAGTAAATATTTAAATCCTTCTTGGAGATCGCATTTCAAGGTATATTAATAATAATTGCAAGTGTGTGTAAGGTGGGAGAAGGTAGCTCCATGAAAGTGATAGCTACATCATTGAAGAAAAACGGTCCATTAGCCAATGGACTAGCAACTCATTACGCAACAATGTTTGTTAGGTCATTAGTATGCCATTTGTACAAAAGACAAAGCTCTGTATTCTTAATTGGATGGCAGCAGTCTGTCCCGAATTATTACTTCATATACATCTATGAATAGTGGTTAAGTGTGCTCCTATTTTTATATTAAAATCTAAGACAGCCAAAACAACTTTAAACAAAGTTTTAGTGAAGTTCTATCGTTAAGTTTGATAAGTGTTTTGGTAATTCAAGCATGATTTTTATTAATTTAAAGCATAGAATATTATTCAACTTGAAATATAACATCATTTGTGCTTCTAATGAACCTAATAATTGTTTTGTTTGTAAATCTCTAAATTCTTGACTAAAACTATTCATAAGAAATATTCCTACCTTTCCCTCAAATTCAACCTATCAATTCTTTTTTTTTCTTTGCCGACTGATGAGTACACTAGTGCTGTTTCTTTATTATATCAGAAAGTATCAATATGCACCTCATTTAAAGCAAATGTGGATATAGTGACACTGTCTAATTAAGGTAAAGGGATAGATTACAAATTGCCATACTTTTATTTAATGCTAATGCGTAATATATAATAAATTTGATAAGTTAGAAATATTAAAAACAGGAGCAATAATATCTGAACTCAAATTGATATCATAAGTGGAGCGCCTGGGGTAGATGCATAGAACAAAAGTCATGAAACTCTGACAAAAAGAGTTTTACAGGAAAAGCAACATAAGTTTTCTGTTCGAAACTTTCTAATTGCCAGTCCTCAAACCTATGAAAGCTAATTTGAAAACTAAGCTCTTATTATCATTCCCCAAACCTATTAAAGCTAATATTTGAAAATTAAGTTCAAAGATGCTAATGTAGACTTAATTTAGATAGGCATGTTAAATTGATTTTAGGTAAAAATAACTATTCATAAGTTAAAGAGTGTTTCTAATAAAGACACTCTAACGCTCAAGTCGAACGTTAAAGAGTGATAAGTATACAAAGAAATCTTTAATTGAGTTTAATAATAATAATTATGAGAACATACTTTAGGGTATCTACTGTTTATATGTAACATGAAATATGCATATTTTTAAATATTTTTCTTGATTTTCATGTCAAATTACCTTGTTACATAAATTTTTGATATATTTTCAATTAATTTTGTATATTTGACCTTGAGATAAGATTAATAAGAATTGGAGGGTATCTCAAATAAAAATAAGAGGAAAATCACAATTCTTAAAGGACTATGGTTTGGCTCACATCCCCTTGCACAATAGAATCAAGTGCAAAAAGTGGCACAACTAGGGGTGAGCATTATTCTGACCGGCCCGATCAAATGCTAAATTTCGGGTAATTCGAGCCTGTCCGAGACTGGTAACTCTGAAAAATTTGGACCGGCCCGATTACCCGAATTAGGTTTAAAAGAATTATGAAATAGGATAATTAGGGTAATTCGGGTAAATCAGGCCGGGTAAATAGGTAATTTGGGTAAATCGGGCCAGATAAGTTCGGGTTCGGGTCGGGTAAGGAAATTTTTTTTGGGTAATTCGGGTCGGACCCGAACAGTAAAAATTGAGCCCGAATTACTCAAATGCTCACCCTTAGATATGACCTAGAACATGACTTGGGGAGAGGCTAAGTAACATGGAAAACATTGGAACAATAACATGATCTAAGTCACGTTTATACCCCAAACTATGTGCATTTCACAAGAGAAACGAACATTCACAATCTAGGGCGCGAGTGTGCAATAGATGGTGTCTCTCCACTAGAAAAAAAAGAGAAGAAAATCCATGACCTGTGGTATAACGTGGGCCAGACTGTGACTTAACGAAAAGCACAAAACTCTAATTTTTGGGAGACTACACATCTTAAATATCTTTTTCCTCTAAGATTTAGAGGTTCATTTTAAAGTTATTTTTCAACGGAGAATCAAGATTTGAATATATCTCTATGGATTGAGATGTTGAAAACATTAGGATTTTATCTATAACTATTTATATTATAATTTCTTTAGTTTTTTTATAATTATTTTCATTGTTCTAAATGTGATTAATAGTTGAATATTTTTCTATTTCTAGATAGGAAAAGTCCTAGTATTTTCTCTTGTATGGAATGTTTTGTTTTGATTTATGAATTGAGATATAATTCTACATGCAATATTTGCTTGAACTTAATACATAATTATGCTAGCAATTAAATTTGACTTAAATACACTTGTGGATGCCTCAAGAGAGCATATTTATGAGTATACCATGATTTAGATAGAAGGGGTTAAATGAGGCACTAGAGATAGACTTACAAGATCTCTTTGTTATTAGGGTACCTTTCATAAAATTTCACGTATCTTAATACATTTAAAGGGTTATTAGCCTAATAGAGATATATTTTAACCAACCAGAGATAACTTGAGAGAGTGCAATTTTAGTGCCTAATAAATTCTTCTAGTCTAGATAATATATCCATTCTAAATTAATCAAATCATAAAAATTAAGGTTTATACTAGGGGAAGTGCTTATCGGACCATTTATTTGCAATTGATTTCTCTACTTCATAAATTGTTTTGTTTTTTATTCTCTTGGCTATTCTCTAATTATTATTTTTTTCTTGTTATTCATATCCAACACAATCATCTTTTGTTAATTGTTTTTAGGCTAATAGTAGTTTGAGGGTTTTCTAGCTTCAAATTGCTTCCTTGAGAGATCGACTCCTACTTACCATTATACTCCCTCTTATCCAAAATAAAAATCATTTTAGAGGGATGCACACTTATTAAGAAAGTGAATGAAATGTTTGATATACCCTTATTAATTACAAGTTGAAGTACCTTAAAAGTGTAATCTGTGCAATTAAGATGTGAGAAAAATTAAAGGGTAATTTTGGAAGTAAATTATAATTATGCATGAAAAGTCATAAACGAAACTTATTTTAAATAATTAAAATCTTTCTAAAACGGCTTTTATTTTGAATAGAAGGGAGTATTACTTAACAAAAAGAGGTACCCTTGCCCTAGTTGTGTTTAACAAATTTGTAATAGAAAAAAGATGAATAGAGAGCATACTTATTAACAATCCTTTTAGAAGTATAATTAAACTCTAAATATCCTTCGAAAAGTTGAATCCAACATCTACCAGGTAGTTTAATTAGTCTTTAACTCTTCATATGGATAAATCATATTTTGATAGAACTGACCCGTTTCAAATAATTAGACATTCCGTATAGGCCTTATCCTACATATCTGAAAAAAGGGGTATTAGACCGTATTGATACTCATAATGAGTGTATCATTTGATGCTATTTATTCTTAAAATTTGGATCAATAATGTTACTTAAGTTTATATGTTTTTTTTATGAATCAAGGAATCAAAGAGACTTCTCTTGGAACTAAAGTCTACGAGCCTGTATATTTTTTCTTGAGTCAAGAAGTTAAAGAGACTTCACTTAGACCTTATGTTTATGGGCTTACAAGCTTGTAAGTTTCTTTTTGGAGTTAGGGAGTTGGAGAGACCTCTCCTAGACTTGAGGCTTGTGGTCTACAGGCCGGTAGATTTTTTATTAAGTTAAGAAGTAAAAGAGACTTTTTCTGGAACCTGATGTTCATTTAGAACCTACATGTTTTTCACTTAATGCCTACATGTCTTTATGTTTCTTTCTTATAGTACAAATCTAAATAGAATTCTTTTAGACTTAAAGGTCTACATGTTTGTAGTTTTTCTAATCAAAGGCTTATATGGCTATAGGTTTTTCCCATAGCTTTAGGTAAAAAACCTACTACCATCTAAGTCCCAGGTTCAGAAGAAGTCTCTTCAAATCCTTGCAATTTTTTAAACGTCAAACTTATGTGCTTGTATATTTCTCTCCATAGCCGAGGAGCTGAAGAGGCTTCTCCTGAACCTAAGGTATATGTTTTTTTTACCTAGGGTCTGCAAGCTTGCAAGCTTTTATTTAGTCAAAGAGATTAAGAGACTTCTCCCGAGCTTGAAACCTATGGGCTGACAGGTTTCTTTCTTAAGCTATAAATTTCTCTACGGGCTTATAGGTTTTTTCTTTCTCCAAGACCTATGGTCTTCGAGCCTGCATATTTCTGTTGAGCTAGGAAGCTAAAGATTCTTCTTCTAGACTTGAAGTCTGTGGGCCTACAATTTCTTTTACTTGATTCCCTTTTTATGAAAATAAGCTATTTAAAAAAAAAAGAAAAGTACACGCGCACTTCTATCTAATGGTAATACTTCCCTCATGTTGTCTTCTTTATGTAAGTCTTAATTCTTTATGATCTCCCTTGTATTCATGTAAATCACCCTTTGAGTGGGATGTGGTTCCTTATTTAGTTTTTTGGTTCTCAATCTTCGTGGAGGACTCCGTCTTGGTTATTCTTTGATGTAATCATCTATACTATTTTTCTTTAGGGATGTAGATTACTACGTACCCTTCTAAAATTTATGCGGTCCTCCGTTTCATGTGTAATATTATTATAAAAATTAGTGGAAATTCTTTATGGTTTTTCCGTTAGATCATTATCAATGATGTAGTCGACAATCCTATTGAAGGATGTATTAAATCTACCATTTTTTTCCTTTTGATTATTTCTATCCCTGACTTCTTTTTCTCAATTTCATTGACTGAATGCCTTTTGTCATTATGCTTCTTTGTGGCTTTAAACATTACACATATTTCATATCCTTTTTTCTCTAAGTTGCACCTCCTCAAAGCTTCAAGGACACCTTCTTTTTGCATTAAATTCTACAAGGGTTAATAGGACTGAGTCCATCTATAAAGGTTGCTACTGTCACCCCTATATCAAGATTATAAACTTTGGTTTCCTTAAAATTGAAGTGTAATCCTTTGAACTTTTTCCCACCCTATAGGTTAATACTATTAGGTGGGCACGATCTTGAAGTTTGCGTCTATTACTGGAAAATTACGATATAAATGTAGTGGTTAACTTCTAAAAAGTAGCTATTGGTGTTTAGAGGAAGATTTGTAACCATGATCTTATTATAATAATCAAGGTAGAAGAGAAGACTTTGCATTTTATGATATCAGATCACTACAAAAAAAGTATACAATCTGCGACGTTTGATTGAGGAAACGTCGCTGATTGTATAAACTTTTCGTAATGTTTTTGAAATGTCACGAAAAGTTGAAGTTTTCAACGACGTTGTATTAAAACGACGTGGCTTTGGAGAATTAATTGAGATGTTTTTATTATTAAAACGTGGCCAAATAAATATCATGACATTTTTCTAAAGAAAACGTCACGGAAGTGTTGGTAAAAAAATTAAAACTCAGTCATTTAGCTAATTAACGTTTGGGTTCAAAGGTTTCTTCAATCGTGCCTCCCATTCCTAAGACTCTCTGCGCTCTCTCAACATATACAGACGGCTTCAAATATCTCTCTCAACGTCGTTGCCCTTGCATGCAAAATCACTTGTCGTCAACAGTTTCAATTCTTTTTCCCTTTTCCTTCAACATTTGGGTATCTCTTTCTCTTTTCCTTCAACATAATTAATTTTCCCTTTAAAAATCACCCGCCCTTTGTGCTCGCAGATTCCAAAGGTGTACTCCAGTGCCCATACATTTTGTTATCTTCCTATTTAATTTGCAAAAGTTCAAACCTTTCCATGGTGGGTCTTGTTTATTCGAAGCACAATAATGAAATACCCACTAAAACTTATCTTCCAACTTGTCTCCCCTTTGATATTTATAGGTCACTTAAATTTGTCCTTTAAGGATTTGCTAGGCCAAATCCAAAAAGGAAATCAAGTCCAAGCACTAAACGCTTCTTCCATATATATAGTTAATCCATTTTTATGCATTAGCTATTCCATAGATGGAACACCGAGTTTACTAACTACCAATGATGGGGGGAAACTAAAATGGAAGCGATGTAATTGATTTCAAAGATACAAGGATTTATTTGACAATTTTTGTATAAGCTTTTGTGGTGTGTTTGGAACAATTATTCAAGAAAATTGGGCTTCTTTTTGTTCATTAATATTTTTGATTTTCTGTTTTGATTTTCAAATTTAGTATAAATCTTGTCTTAATTCATTGATTAAACCAAATTTCAATTATTT
>JAOTAZ010000007.1:15912385-15928402 GCA_025629785.1 Erythroxylum oxycarpum | reverse complement strand
TTAATTAATTACAATATTTTAATTAATTAATTAATTAGTATTAAAAATAATTTTAAAAAAGAGTCACTACTAAGAAATGAGTTTCATTCCTATACTAAATGGAGGGTATGAAGGACTTCCAAAAAGTGAGATATCAAACTATTACCTCTATAATGATAATCAATAACCAACTACTCACTTTTCATTTTATACTCGTTAACCCCTTCTTAAACCTATCAACTAACCACCTCCTTAGATCTCACATATCAATAGGACTTTCACTGGGTTGTTGTATTTGAATGGTTCAACATAGGTGGGTATGCTATTGCTAGCTGTATTTAGGTAGGTTAGTGGTCGTATTGATTTATCAAATGATGACTGAATGCGGTTAAAGGGTTCGTAATATCTTGACTATAAGTTTGAGGATAAACCTTCCTTAACAGCAACATTTGAGATAGATGGTCTGCTAACTTATTTGCTAGAACGCTTATAAAACTGATCTATCTTATTGGCAATAAGAGCAAAAGTCAATCTTCATCTTTAGATATGTAAGAAATTTTTATTAGAACAAGTTAAATTGTTGTATAGCAATGAAAAATACATCATAAATCCCATTTTTGTTAGATTAAAAGAGTTTTTTGACACTAAAAGTGCTTGATTGGTTACTAGCCTAACCTAAGCAAATCTCTTATACCTTGACTTCCATCGTGACTTGCTAAACTAAGATGCTTTCTTTTGTTTTTTAAGTTTCTCTAACTTTTATTTTAGCTTGTGTATTTGTTTTTACAGTTTCATGAAATCCTAGTTATGGCTTATAACCAAAATTTTTTTTTGCAAGAACCTGTATATAAAAGACCAGGATCAATATTTGATTGCAAAGAGCATAAAGTTTATAGAATAAAAAAAAGAGAAAAATTAGTCAACCATAAGCCTCAATTTGGTGGGATGAAGGATAAGAATTGAGTTGATAACAAAGACAATAAATTATGCTAGGATTTCTAATTGGATACAAAGTAGTAGTAAGATAACTACATTATTCTAGTCTTAGATATGCTATCCTAGTTGTTTAAGACTTAAACTTAGAGAAATTATATTAGATTAGGAATTAAAGTTGATAGAAACTTTTTCCTACTAGAATAAGGGTTCTAAGAATTTTCTATAAATATGTGTACTTAGCCTCTTAATAAGAACATAACTTGTATTTTTTCTACAAACTTAATTTTTTTAACTAAAAGGTGTGATGATTTCTTTTAGGAGTGATTCTTAGACCCTAGGAGTGATTCCTAGTTTCCTATCATCCCTTATTTATGTTCTTCACAAAACTCTAACAATTTTAACCCTAAAATTTTAGTAACCAAAACCTTTAATTCTAACTATATCAGCCTTACATTCCATCCGTATTAAACCCTGAAATCATTTCCTAAATTTTTGATCAATTATACTTAATATGAAATTTTAACATTTTAAGCTAAAATTCAAACTTGAAAGTTGATATTCCAATAGTCAAATTTCAGTCATATTTCTCAAATTTTATGAGTTTAGCTATTTGTTAATATTTCTTCACTTTTTCGTACTTTAATTTGGTACCAAAACTTTGGTTCACAATGGCAACGCTTAGTGATAGTTATGCATTAGTATGTGTTTTTCTAAGTATTTAGTATGTGTTTCTTGTATGATAGGTTAGTATTATTGTGTTTTAGGACTTATTTTGTTTAATTTGATCTTCATGGTTTTTCTTTTGTGTTTGATATTGGTTTAGGGTTGGAATTGATCATTTTGGTGTAGGAATGGAGGGTGGACACCTTTGTGATTAAACTAGGGACCAAGAGAAGAGAAGAGAAGAGAAGTGGAGCTCCTGAAAAACAAGAACCCACGATCATGGAAAAGGGCATGTTTTCTACGATCATGGGAAATCTATGGAGGAAGTTTTTGTTAAGTTAACCCACGATCGTGTGAAGCACAAATATAATTCCCATGATGGTGGGAACTGGAGGTTGAAGAGACATGCAGGTTTGGTGTATTTTTTAAGGTTTTTGTGTCTTTATAATATATAAAATCATGAGAGTCACCAGAGAGGGTCGTGGAACTTGCTTCCTGGAGCTAAAAGATAGATTGAGAGCCTAGAGATAGGGGAGATTCAAGGCTTCATTATCGATTGGACAAAGAGCACCCTGCCATCTAGATTTTCCAGATTGGGCAAAAAAAAGGAGGAGTTGCCCCATCTAGTCTTATTTCAATTTCATTCTCCTCTAGTATGTTTATCATGGATTATTTGATTGTTGGCAGATGTTATGGATATTATGATTAGCTAAAACATTTTTTTAGGTTTGTTGTTAAACTATTTGTAAACCTTTGGTTATTGATTTAATGATATACATGTTTATGTTATTTATTGTGCTTAAACCTGGCAATAAATCGAGAGAGTGAGCTTGGTAATCTGTGTTAATTATACAACGAGAGTTAGCTATTAATAGACTTATAAATAACAAGTTAATGATTTATTAGAAAGAGATTTCAATAGATCAATACTTGCCAATATGATAGCTTTATATCTAGTTGAATGTTTAGGAAAGGCTTTGCACATCAAGAGACCCAAAAGTTAATTCTAATTTATTTAACTAGTGACATTTAGTTACACCTTGAGATAGGGTAGCTAGAATTTTAGGAAATCTTGGGCTAAGCACAAATTGATTAAATTAATCAGAGGGGAGCAAATAGAGATAATGACAAGTCCTAATGTTTAATCTTGATTTTCTCAAAGTCTTAATTTATGATTTTGGTTTGGGTTGCGTTGTTTCCTATTACTTTTAGTTTGCCTTTATTTTACTTATCTTTTTAAATTCAATTGAAATGATTTCTTAAACAAAGAACAACCTGAATTAAGTGGTGCCTAAGCACAATCCTTATAGGATCGATATCTGCTTTCAACTACAAGTACGACCTGTATACTTGTGGTTTTAAGTGTAAGACTAGTAGTGTGTTTTGCATTCAACACTTAGTGGAAGGGGGTATAGAAGAATATTCAGTGACTAAGAGCAAGATAAAATAATTTTAAGAGTTATAGAAACATTGGACCTTAGTGACCCTCAATCACAAGATGTTGTAAAAACTAGTACAAGAAACAACATCGGAAAAAAAGTTCAATGGATGTTGAGAGTGGAGAAAGTAAAATATAAAATAAAGAGGCTGAAACTAATCAACAATGAATGGGGTTAGGAAATCAATGCCTATTGAGATATCCAAGATAAAGAAACCAACTAGCAACATATGGAGAGTGCATACGAGAATTTAGAGGCCATTATAAAGTTGAAACACTTAACATACTCGATGATATCACTAAAATAGTTTGTATTAAAGCCTTTAATTTTATAGTAAAGATAGATCCACATATATTCTAAGACTAAAAAGTGGCAATGAAAGATTTCTTTATTTGGTACGACATGTGAAAAGATAAAAATTTTTGATTTACAAAGATGAAGCTAGTTGGACATACTAAACTCTGGTAAAGATCGATGGATGATAGACTTAAAAAAAATAGGTAAACTATCAATTATTGATTGAAAAGAGATGAAGTTGAAGTTATTAAAAAAGCACTTACTATTTCACTATCAAAAAGATTTCCAAAATCAACTCATAACTCTTAGATAAGGGATTATTTCATAACTGAGTACGTGGAAATATTTGATGACTTTCTACCTAATCTGAAAGAGTGGAGTTGGAATGATAACTTATATCTCACTACAAAAATGGTTTAAAGGCAGAAATTTTTAAGGACTTGATAATACCAAATATGTACACTCTTAAAGATGCATATCACTTGACTTGAAAAGCGAAACAATACTTAAGATAATAAGTAACTAAAAAGTTTCAAAGTCAAGTTAGGGAGTTTGGCATGAAAAGAATTATGATGGTGCAAAATTTTAGGCCACACCTAATTTATCAAAATTTACATCACAAAAATATAAGTTCTCAATAAAGTGACTTAAAGGAGAAGTCATAACTGAAACTAGGACAAAAGGACGAAATAGTGACAAGAAGTGTTTTTGATGTAATAGGAGGGGACACTTTGGTTATGAATGTACCAATAGAGGTTTGCATATGATGGGAGAAGACGATGGCAAAGAATAAGATGAATATGTGTTTAAATAAGAAGCTAGAGAGGGGTTGAAAGGAGACTCTAGTAATGAACTAGCTAGTCTTACAAATCTTAATGTATTGAGACGTATACTTACTATCCCTAAGATGAAAGAATAAAAATAATAACTTTGTATTACTATTTTCTTTACTTAAGTTAGATGCAGAGATAACGTATGTAAGCTTATCATCAATGGTTAAAGTAGTATGAATGTGGCATTAGGGTGAAGATATTGAATTTATAACGAAGAAACATTCACGTCCTACAAATTGCTTGGGTGGATGATATTGTTATCCTAGTTGCTCAAAGGTGCCTGGTATCTTTCAAATTAGGAATATATAAAGACACTATTTGGTTTGATATTATTCTTATGAAAATATCTCATATTTTAATTGGTTAACTATGACTTTATGATTGAGATTTGCATCAATTCAAAAAACCTAACACCTATTAGTTATATTTTATGGAAAGAATATATTCTTAAAGGCTATAAAGGTAAACAAAGTAGAAAAACAAATAGGAAGCAATAAGATAGCCCTAAATGCTAAGAAAAAGTATCTTAATTTCCTTAGGGAGAGAAATATGAAGTTGTCAATAAAGAGAAGGGAATTATGTTTGCAATTGTAATAAGGGAATAATAGAAACACCACCTAAAACATTCCTTACTTTACCGAAAGAAGTGGGTGAACTACTAGCTGATTTTTAAAATCTTATACCAAATGATATACTAGGTGAACTACATCTTTTATAAGATATTCAAAATGGGATTGACTTGATACCTAATCTTTTTACCAAATCTTCTAGCTTTTTACTTAGATCCTACTGATAATGAAGATTTAAAGAGAAAAGTAGAGGCATTACTAAAAAGGATTTATTCAAGGAAGTCTTAGTCTGTATGAAGTTTCAACATTATTGACTCCTAAAAAAGATATAAGTTGGGGAATATGCATTGATTGTTAGGTGATAAACAAAATTACAATAAGGTATAAGCTTCTAACATATTTCGAGATAATATGTTAGATATGTTGACTGGAACTACTATCTTTACCAAGATAGACATAAGACTTGTAGATGAATGGAAAGCATATTTTAAAATTAAAGAAGGACTTTATAAAGGTCTATTTATTCCATTTAGACTCTTAAATGCACGTAGCACTTTTACGAGAGTGATGAATCAAATGATTCGACCATTTATGGGCAAAATATTTGCCGTATATTTTGTTGATATATTAATATTCAATAAGACTAAGGAAGAGCAACTATTACATTTACAACTAGTCTTGAGGTTTTGAGGCAAGAGAAGCTTTATATCAACTTAAAGAGTATTCTTTCATGCAACCAAGTGTTGTATTTTTTTTTTGTGTTGTTATATTCTATTATGGAGTGGCGATGGAAGTTGAGAAGGATAAGGCCATCTATGATTGACCTTTTTCAAAGGATGTGCATGAGACACAAAGTTTAATACCATTCATGGAATGTAAATCACATTACATAAACGAAATACATGCATATATGAAAGGAATACCTCATAATATATCATTAACAAATCATAATGTTAATGCATAAATCACATATGTCCATTGACCTAGGGCATACTACTAACAAATTCTTGGTATTTTTAAGGTATTTGAAGTTTTTTGTGATGCTCCCATATGGGAATTTGAGGCATACTCAGCTAAGAGGGAGACATAATTGCTTACTTTAGTGAGAAGTAAAGTGAAGAGAAGTAACAAAATTCGACTTATGATAAGGAATCTTATGCAATGGTACATTCTCTTCACAATTAACATAATTATCTCTTATACTCTCATTTGGATCATAAATCTCTTAAACACTTCAAGTTCCAGAAGAACTTGAAAAAAAGGCCACCATGTGGAGTGAAATTTTGGTGCAATTTAATTTATTATTAAACATCAAATATAAGTTATCAATAAGGCAACAGACGCATTAAGTAGATATAGCTATTTTCTTAACAATTTGGTGGTAAATGTTATATGATCTAATAAAAAAAAGAATATATTTTAGATCAAGATTTTGAGATAATCTATTTAAAAATTGCAACTAGATAAAAAGACCATCGGTTTCCTTTTGTGATCCACGATGATTTCTTTTTAAAGGAAATCAAATTTGCTTACCCAATTCTTCTATATAGGAGTATATGATTTTGAAATTACATAGAAAAGGGGTAGTAAGACAATTTGGAAGAGATAAAACCATAGTAATGGTTAAAGATAGCTTTTATTGACCCTCTTTAAAGTGGGACATGTCTAAGGCCATACGGTAATGTCGAACATGTCTATTAGTTAAAATAAAGAAACAAAATTGTAAATATAGACACCACTACCTGTTTTAAGTTATTCCTATACTTAAATTGAGGAAAAAATAAAGGTGGTGAATAGAAAATTAGGAGATTTGTTAAGATGATTGGTTGGAGACAATATGAAGAATTAGGACTTAATTCTTTCTATAATAGAATTTACATACAACAATTCTATATATGTCTACTGGTGAGAGTACTTTTGAGATAGATTTAGGAGTTCAACAAAGGATGATAATTGATCTAGTTCGTTTACCACAAACAACACAAGTCAATATTGAAGATGAAGGTTTTTCACATCTTTTGATGGACATCTTTGATGTGGTACAACAAAATATAACAACTAACTACTTATCTTATAAAGAATATACCAATTCATCGATTGGTGGAATTCAATGAAGGGGATATGGTGATGGTTAGGATTCATCTAGAGTGTCCTCTAAAAATAAAATATAACATATTTCATTCATGGAGTGTTGGACCATATAAGATCCTCAAAAAGATAATTGTTGATGCTTATGTCTTAGAATCACCACGTGACATAGGAATTAGTCCTATCTTTAATGTTGCAGGCTTAACTATTTATGATGGACAAGATGATATGCAATCCCCTATTGCAATTGTAAGAAATCCAGCCACGCCTTAAAGAGGAGATAAAAGATGTTTTCAAAGACAAAGTTTAACCAAAAGCGATGGAGGATATCAACAATTTCTTATCAAGTGAAAAGGGAGACCAATTTCTAATAGTACTTAAATTTTAAAATCTAAATTTCAGAAGTTGAATCCAGATTTATATTATTAGTATTTGTTACATTCTATGTCAAGGATGACTTCAAACAAGCCAAGAAGAATTGATACAAAAGAGCTTAAATTTTCTAGAAGAAATCAAAGAGAAAAATTTTAATCAACCATAAGCCTTAATTTATTGGTATAGAGCATGGGACTTGAGTTGACAACCAAGACAATAAGGGTTGAAATTTATATTATATTATGATTCCCTATTAGATAAGTAGTAGTAAATAACTATATTATTCCACTTGTAGATATGTTATCCTATGTTTTTTAGGAATTACACATATATAAAATTTATTAGAATATGATTTAAATTTGATAAGAAGCTTTTCCCACTAGAATAAGGGTTATAATAATTTTCTATAAATATGTGTATTTAGTCCTTCAACGAGAACATATGCTGAAATATTTTCTACAAATATGAGTTTTGTGATTTAAAGGTGTGATGATTTCTTTTAATCATGATTTTTGGACTCTAGGTGTGATTTCTAGTTTCTTACCCTCTCTACTTTGTGTTGTTCATTAAATTCCATCAATTCTAATCTTAAAATTCCAACAACCAAACCCGAAATTATAACTATATCAACCCTACATTCTAACTATACTAAACTTTGAAATCGTATCCTTAATTTATAGAAATCAAATCCTAAAAACTATTACTATACCTAATGTAAAATTTTAAAATTCCAAGGTAAAATCCCGAACTGAAACTTAATGTTCTAACAGTCTAAAATCAACCATATTTCCTAAATATTATGAGTTTAGCAATCATTAATATTTCTTTTGTTTGTCCTATCTCAAATTTTCATATTTAATTAAGAACATAAATTTACCCTAAATAACACAAAGAATGGAGTTGTTGGGAAATTTTAAGCGAGTTTACTCAAAAGTGTTGGAGCCAGTCGTTTCTATAAAAAATAATATGAATCGAGGAATATAAATTGAGATAACAAAATACCACTGCATTTTGTGCCTATCAATTGAACTAATTAAAACATAACTTAAATATCCAGCGCCCTAAAAATTGCCCTCTCTAACAAAATAACTATACGACCAACACAACCTGATTTAAGTTTATGTTACAGGTAATTAGAGTAAGATTTCAAAATTACTGCTTAAGTTTCCTACTCTACAACCAAAATTAAGTCAAAAAGGGTTCAAAATTTTCTTTATAAATGGAAAAACGGTGCCAGCAATTATAGGGAGATATTTCATGATAGATTTTTATTTCCATTCAAATATTCATAACACATATTCTTCTTTAATTGCAAATTTCTAAAAAAATGACTGGAATATATTATTGGAAAATCGAGATAGGATCTAATTCTACACGTAGCAAAATAATTATGAAAAAATTTTGTATGATTTTTTAAAAATCAAGATCGTTTTAAATCTATAACAAGATTTAAACATAAAATATAATAAAGCATGAATCATAACCTGTACCTTATTTTGAAACTTGACTGTATTCTTTTCATATCTTCAAATCATTTCTGAAATCAATTCATCTAACCATCATAGCTACATAATTGCTTAGCCTCTAATAGTATCCACAGAACATATTGAGACAACTTTACAACTATTATAGAAACAGTTAGGCAAGGAGTGCTAGCTCTCTTAAAAGCTAAGCCTATTTATAATATAATTTGGACATTCTAGAAATTTAATTAAAATTAAAATCTAATTTTAGTTAAACTTTAATTAGAATTACAATTAATTCTAATTAAATACGAAATTTTACAAATATGATCTAATATCTAATATTGATCATTATTTATTAACTATCTCATAATTAATTATAAAATTTCTCAAACTTTATAATCAAATTTAACTTGATTAAAACACCTTATCTCTCTACAACTCGTTCTTTGTGCGTGACTCAATTTTTTCTCAAATATGTTGGCAATGGATATACATTGCAACCCCAAATCATATATAGGATTAGATAAATTAAACTCCTTTAAATTATCTTTAATTCTCTAATAGACAATTTATATCCATAGATTAAGATTTTCATTTAGCAACACGTCATGACCATTTAATTATTTAGGAACGTCAAAGTGGTTTTGACTAACTTTTCTGTGTATAATCATTTCATATAATTTGATTCTTTCATCATATGAAGTTTCGGCTAGAAATAGAGCATGAAGTTAGTATATACTCAATTTAAGTTCAATTATGTTAGTATTCTAACATCAATAATTGATTCAATTAACAAAATTTGAAAACTATTTTTAAAGTGTCATTCTACTTTGGTAAAGGATTTCTCAAATTAATACTAATTGAGAACAATGAAACATTCTCTTTAATTACAAATTAATACTAATTGAGAACAATGAAACATTTTCTTCGATTACTTTAAGGTGATGAATCTTATATTGATCACTCACCTATCTCCATATGGTTCATGTTACATCCAAGGAATACCAACTAAGCTTTCCTTTACTAGAATGGGTCATAAGTAATATCAACACATAAAAATCCCTATACGAGATACTTTGGATATCTCAAGTCAGAGAATCACATATACAATTATTACAATGAAATTTTCTATAAATATACAAGTAATGTTCCAAATAGATTGATATGGGGTCAAATAAGTGAAATTGTTCTCATAAGCACTACACGTTTGTTTAAGTATCTCTATAATTAAGTTTGTGAGATCCATTACTTCTTCATAAGGAAAAACAGAAAGTATGCTAGTCATTTCATGATCTATTGATGTTTAGTCTTAACAGAACAATTTAGGGATAATATATAAATGCAATATAAGTCTCATCAATGTGATCTTATCACAATTTCATTTGCAATGTATATTTATTTCATAGACTTTATCATATAGATAAAAATATGTATAAGATAAATAATGTCTTAAATTATTTTGTCAATAAACTGTAATCGATTGATTGACTATAGGGTATAATTAAACAATATCTTATTTGCAATAAGCCAAATGATTAAGTATCTTGTACTATATCTTTATATAATGATCATGTTACTGCCAGGACAATGGTTTAATAGGAGAATTCCATAACGTTTTATATACAGTAAAACCTCGATAAATGAATATTTGATAAATTAATAATCTCGATTAAATAATAATTTTCTTCGATCCTGACTTGGGCCAATGGGATAAAATAATAACCTCGCTAAATGCATAAGATAATAGTTTTAAAAAAATTCCTTGAGGCCTACTGAAAATATAAAATAATAATTCATTAAATAAGTATAAAAATTACATATATAATTCATAAAATAAAGCACTTCCTACACAAAATTTTATTCCAAATTTTATGCTTTCCTAAAATATATATCTATAGTCAATTGATTCTTTTTTCATGCTAGCTGAATTCAATTTCAACTTTAACTTTTTGGAGGGCATAGACTAAATTCGGCACATTCTTCTCATTTTGAAGCAAGTAATTTTTCAAAGTCTCTACTATAAGAAAAGCTTCTTTTGGAGAAACATGTGGTATAGCGTTACTATAATCTGGATCTTGATTGTCATCATCTTCCATACCTTTTACTCCTTGAATAATTTCTTCATCCGTAGGTGATTTCATTAAAGCTTCATTTTCACTAGGATAATTCAAAATCTACTCTACATTTATGGCATTTCTATAATGTAAATTAGAAATAACTTCTTCTAATCTTTGGATGCCTTCAACATCACCAGTTTTTTCTTCTAGAAGCATACCTTCCTCGAATTGAATTTTGCAATGTCGAAAACAATTTGCAATAGTTGTGGCTTCACATCAATATACCAAGCAGCATTAATAAAATAGATAGCATCCAGATTGTTCCTAGATCCATTTCTTACAGTGGCGAACAAGAATCTTTTGAAATGTAGAAATCCTAGTTGAAGTAGGATTCCTTATAGGATTAGGATTTCTGCAAATTTGGTCACCTTAGGGTATTTTGGCCTCCTTACTTTGAAAATGACATCCAAAAGTCCTAAATCTCCCTTCTTAGCATGATTTTCTTCACTTGACAATTAAAACACTTGAAATGATAAAATCAATATAAGTCAAGTGATTTAGACATCAAATGAGAATACAAACTAAGTGTCAAAGTATAAAAAGATAAGAGAATATGAGTGCATCATTAAAGTACATATATCTATCTATAAACTCTATACAGTACTGTGTACTTGAAACAATTCACAACACTTCATATTCTAATGCTTCATATTCTAATGTACCTATATGCACTCTATTTTGAATCACGATTACCTAAGATTAATAAACTTATTTTTTGAAAAGATTAATAAACTTAGATACAATGCATAATCATTAATTAATTAATTATTTATTTTCTTTTCTTAATTACGAAAAATTAATTGTTTAATTTGACAAATATAATGTACAAAATAAAAATATTCTATAAATTAATAAATATTCATTTATCGATAAATTAATAAAATATGCATTTATCAATAAATTAATAACTTCGTATAAGATAATAATTTTTTAGGTCCCAACAATATTCATTTATTGAGGTTTTACTGTATTCTGAAGTTCTTCTCTCCAGCTCTTCATGGTTCTCCTAGTGCAACTAAAGCTACCTCTAACCTTTATAAATTTTAAGGTACTTCCTAAATTCCTAACTTTTCCTCATCCATATCTCCATTTGGTTCTTTAGATACCTTTAAGCCCACTTTAAATGATCATAGTGCTCTTTATATTCAAGTTCCAACTAATATAACATGGTGTCAAGTGGACATTAATCCTTCCCTTTTCGACTAGTTAAAATACTTACTTTCTAGTGGAGGTTCTGAAAGTTAAAGCCTCAAAATGGTCCTCTATATTAGTTAGTCTATTTTTAAATAAAAAGTAATTATTGAATTCCTTACTAGAATAATAGAGTCATTACAATGACAATAACTCCAACTAACTACACTTACAGAATAACTAAAAGAATACTTAAGCTGTGGATTATAAGTTTAGTCTCATTTTCAACATTGCTGTGATTGATTCTTTGTATGAGCTTGTCGAAGCAATAAGTCTAAGTCTAGTCATGTACCCTTGCAAGTTATATTTTAAGACATCCTTAGCATCGCCAAACAATTTAGTATTCCTCATTCTCTAGATCTACTAAATCGGCATAGCAAAACCATTTTTGAACATCTCGTCATCTCCTTCCAATTTGAATTTAAACTTAATTGCTCACCTAAGTGTGTCTATCCAAGTCTAGTTGTTCTCAGTTAGGTTAAACATTAGGAGAATTATCTCCACAAATGGCTAATGAGAGTATATTTAAAGAATAGGTGGTCATATGTCTCTAATAAATTTCCACATAGTGCACATTTCAAATTAGGGATATGGAATTTTAACTTTTCTCTTGTCCCTAAACCCTAAAAAGTTGCCAACCACAGTATAAAGGAGTGAGTTGGTGTAATTTTTAAGTCCTTTATGAATTATGATATTGAAACTTGTTAAGAGCTTCCAATTATAACCTTTTATAGGAATTTGTTATGAATAATTTGAACTGGTGAAGCTCCTATTGCATAAATTCAGGTTGGAGTTGATCAAGGTGATAACCTGGAAGATTTTCCATTATGATACACCCATTGATGAATGAAAAGGCCATACCTAATTTCCATTTTGATTAAGCATTTGAACCTTAGCATTGACAGGTTCAAATCCTCTTTAACTCTGTAAGTATGAAGTAAGAGATAATAGGCCTAATGGATCCTAATTATTATACCAGAATGTTATATTGCTGCCATTTCCAATAATAAACTTGACATGAGAATGCATAAGTTGTCTAGTATTTAAGATTTACTGAAGTGCATAGGATTGAGATGGTTTAGACTTAATAGTCTATATTCACTCCTGTTTGATGCGATATATAGTAATCCATTTCACCTAAATATTTTCTTTTTCCACGAAGACTCTTATCCATTAGTGCTTTAGCCATTTTAGTTGCAAATGTAATTCCAAGACCTCCATGTTCCTTAAATAAACAAATTGTACTCTATTTTACCTTAAGAGCTTTTGTAGGATAGGTATTAAAATCATTCCCTATAAAGTCTCTGATCATTCTATCAATTTTCTTTAAGATGCTTCTTGGCAGTATGAGATAAAAGAGCCAATAGATGAGCAAGTTATTAAGGATAAAGATAGCTAGCTACAATCTGCCTACATATGAAAGGAACTTATTGCTATCTGAAGGTATCCTCTTCTTAATTGAAGATATTAGAGACTTGCATTGTATTCCCTTCAGCTTCTTTCTTGAAATGGTACCACTAAGTTATAATAGAAGTACTTATAAAATCTTCAGCCTTATATTGGAAATAAATTATGTAGGGTCCCCTTAATTATTTTTAGAAAAATAAATAGAACTCTTATGTGGATTAAAACTAAATCTTAAAATTTTCTTAAAGATTTGCAGCAATACTATAATTAATACAAGATCATTAGCATACAACATTAGTAAACCATGAGCAAATAATAGTTGTTAGATTTTAAGATTTCCACACCTATGATGGTATTTGAATTATGGAGTTTTAGTAATGTTCATACTAGTGATCCTACGTAATACCTCTATAATGATTACAAAGAGATAAGGTGATAATGGATCTTTTTTTATCTTAGGCCTTTTGAGGCTTTAAAAAGTTCCGATGGCTCCTTATTAATTATTACTCCTAAAGAATTCTTACACTGCATGCATAATCCTAGGACCAATTAGATCCCATTTATTTTGAAAAATCTCATATTGAATCCATTTGGCCTTAGATCCTTGTTTGGATGAAACGAGAATAATACTATCTTGACTTCCTCACTAGTAACTTCCTTAAGCAATGATTCAGATAAGTATGCTTTATAGAGCCCTGCATAGTTCTTAGCAAATCATCAAGGAATTATAAGGTGTTGTAACAAGTACATGTGATTCCCAAGAAGTTATTTCTAGCTATTTCCTAAAGCTTGGTTTATTCTCGAGCTAGATTTCCATAAGGACCAATTAGTGGTACAGTTTTGTTCCTATTTCTATCCCCCTCATGGATCCATTGTATTATGGATTTATGCTTTAATTGGGAGTTATAAGTTTCTAGAACCTCAAAGGGCTTTTTTAGTTTAATATTTTTCCCCTCAGAGTTGTATACCCTAGTGAGTTAGACAGAGCCCTTTGGACCTGCATTAGATTTTTCAGTGCTAGCTTTTTATCTTATAGCATTGGATCAACATTATTTCTCAGTACGAAAACACAGTCTTCTTAAATGGAAAGCATTTGTTTACACTAATAAACTTTAGAACAATAATAAGTTCTCTCCATAACCCTAGAAATCATTGAGTTGAGTTAGGGATGCTTAAGGAGTGAATTGAAGGATCTAAATAGTGATCTCCTCTTTAATGGCTTAATGTGAATGCCAGTGGTAATAAGGGTATGATATGAGAAGAGTGGTGGTTAAAATGTGGCTGATTTATGCTTAAATGTTGATTCATTTAATTTTCTACACTTAGTGATTAATGCCTAAAAAATGCTTACTTACTTTAGCTCATATTTGATTTTAGGTACATTTCAAAAATAAAGGAGCTAAAGTGACTTGAAAGCACATTCATTGAGCCCTCTTCTCAATGTCTTATGGAGCAAGAAGAAGAAGAGGATTAAAAGAAGAATAGACAAGATAGAGTGTGAAAGTGAAGAATAAAGCAAGGAAGTAGCTCATAGCTAGCTGGTGAAGTTACACAGCCGTGAGCAATCTCACGACCATGCAACCAACTGCATGGGTGTGAGACCACTCTCACGCCTATGTAGGGGTGTCTCATACAGTCACACCCATGAGGGTCCATACACTGCCATGAGAGGTGCCACTTATCCCTAGGTTTTACTATAAAAGGGAATAACTTGTGACAGCGGACAAGGGAACAACGAACATAAATGAAAACACCTTCATTCTTCACCATTTTTCTTCAGTTTTCAACAAGGATGTAAGCGACAGAGGCTACTCCTTGGGGATTGATGGAGAAGATGGAAGGATAACTTCCTAATATTGGTTCAAAGGTGAAATCGATGCCTAGGATGTACAATTAAGCTTATCTTATCTTTTTAAATGTTGGATCTCTCTCTTGGAATTATTTTGGTTATCCTTTGCTTAATCAATTTTGGTATTCATGTATGGATAATCATACTCTCGTTATTGTTAGATTGTTTATATTCCATTATTAGAATCTTTAATACAATCTGTAATCGTTGTATTTGGATTCATTGCTAGAATACTCAATATAATCTATCATTGTTATGTTGAGATTCATTTGTGGCAACTAATGGTTTCAAATCATTATGGATAACTTAACCTAGGTTAAATGACCTGAGCTTATGTGGTTATTTGTTTGATCCCATTTTCGGAACCCAACCTCAAAATTCATAAATCGAAAAGCAAAAAGGGTGGCAAGAGGAAGGACGAATCACAAAGCGAAAGTGGGTCAAACGACAAAATTAATGAACGAACAGAGATCAAAAGCGAAAGTCAAAGTGAGCGTAATGTGAAGAAAATCAAATCGGATCAAAAAGCGAAGGAATCGAAAACGCGTGCGGGAACCAAAGAAAGCAAAATGCTTAAGGACGAACTCTTAAATCCGACATCCGAAAACGTGTACTTTAGAAGAAAAAAACAAAAAAAAACGTTGGAAAACTATAAGACGATCCTGATCTAAACCAATCCAAATTGGTATAATTTTTTTTTCATTCAATATCATTCAAAACAATTCAACGTCCGATTTGAAATTCATCAATTCCAATTCCTCAATCCATTTAATTCTTCAAATTCTATCATGTCTCATATCTCATCATT
>JAOTAZ010000007.1:15887688-15901687 GCA_025629785.1 Erythroxylum oxycarpum | reverse complement strand
GTACTTCTGAACTGAACAAGTTTAATTCTTTGAGAAGGGATTAATGAAAAAGTTTATACAATTAAACCCCCCCCCCCCTTCTTGTGTATTTGATTATCATTGTATTGACATATGATTCACTTCAGATAGAAGTAATTTCTTTTATAAATCTTATTCTTAATCCTATAACCAAGGTTGGACTGTTCTACCTAACTTTGGTTATAGATGGGATAACCATCAAAATTACTTCTATGATAATTTTCAGTGCATATAGCAATTCCCATATGGACCAAAAGCTTCTAGTCACAACTCAGGTATATCTTTGGAAGAATTGATGAATGTAGTGATTACTAACAATCTCCAATTTCAACAGAGCCTGCAACAGTAGTTGCAATAATTCCAACAAGAAATGAGGCATATAACGTTTAGAAATCATAACATGGCAAGTCAAATGAGTGAGATGACAGCGACGATCGACTACCTAGAATCACAAATATAATAGGAGCAGTCATATCAACTCAAGATATACCTAATGGATGTTAGTGCAGAAACCTTACAAAGTGATGAGGAGCTTAAGAATTTTGAGAGCAATACTCAAGGAATTGTATGAGAAGAAGAAGTTGAGAAGGAGCTTGAACTAGAAAAGATCTATCATTTAGCTCAGATGTAAGTACTGAGTTCATGATTATTTTTTTAGACTAAAGTTCACCTTTACATAGCATATTAGAGGAATTAAATGGGGAAGAAAAAGGCAAAGAGACATTTGAGATCTTTCCAGAGTGCGTGGACTCAGTCAAGATTGAAAGTCATAATATAGGGAAGATGATGAATATGACAGATCATCAACTGAGACCATATCCTAAAAAACCTCACATAGATGAGTCGTATGTGACACCTGAAGATCATAATTTTGTCACATGAGGAGGAAACATGGAGCCGAGCCAGTGACTTTAAACAAAGGCGTTTCTTAGGAGGCAACCTAAGGGAAGTAAATTTCTTTTCTTTACTTTTTGCATTTTCTTTTATATGTATGTGTGTTCGTTGTTGGTTTGTTTCTTACTTGTTTTAAGTTTTCAATTAAAATGAGAGAGAATAAAACAACAAAACAAACATTTTCTCTTTTCTATTGATTCTAGGACTATATAATCATGATTAGAGTGTAAATTGACTAGAGAATTTTATAGCAACTTTAGCATGTACTTTTACTCTTGTGATTGGTCGATGTGCATTATTTTTAAAAGAGTAGTGACTAGTGGTAGACAAAGTCAGTGTGATTTTGGGCCTTATTTGACTGACACATTCATATCAGTCTCATTGTCTTTTGATAATGTATGGCCTTCATGACATGTTCATCCTAATTTTTCCTTGAATTTCCATTTGATACCACAATTTTATCAAATGCATTAACATAGATATGATAAGGCATTCTTTGCTTTTATCGAACTACATTAGTCAAATAGCCTACCCATTATATGATTTTCCTTTTTGAAAAGCCCCTTTGAGCCTTATTAGCCTTTCTTTTTGTATCAACCACACTATATGCTTTAAACTTAACCAAATGTCCTACCCAAGCCATAAAGCTAGCTGAAATTTGTGATTGTTGAGTTTTTAGATGTACAAAATTCTAAGTGTGTGGGTTGGTTATAATGTTGGGATGTTATTTTATGCCTTATCATTGAAATTATCATGTTGATCTAGTTTATTTTAATTTTTATAAGGAAAAGAAAGAAAGAAGGAAACAAAGAAAGAAAGAGTGTAAATAAATGTATTAAGGAGGAATTGCATATGTGTTGAAAAGTTGTTTATGATTAATGCATCCTCCTAAAGTTGTAATGAATGTGTTATTGGAGTATGTTGAATATGAGGTACATGTTGGCTTAGAAGGTTAACTCTTTTGTGGTTCCAATGTATTGTCATCAATTGTATGAGTGATTCCTTCATATTGGTATATGTTTCATGTGGTTTGTGTGAGAAAGCTGAATTGGGTTATGAAATATAAATGTTGCATTTGTTATAGCTAACAGTATCCAGTTTTTGTTGAGTGTTAACTTGTATACTTGATGTCACATTAAGTGTTGTTTTGTTTCACTAGCTTTGATGACTTTTATGCTAGCTGGGCTAAATACATGTCACCTTACCTTTGCCTACATTACAACCTTGAAATGTCCTTTGATCCATAATTTTTCATGTGAACATTAGTGGTGGAGAAATGAAATTAAATGCAAAGTTGTAGAATCACATTCGCATGAATGTTGGTTATGGATGGGATAACCATCAAAATTACTTTTATGATAGTTCGCAGGACCCACAATAATTTCTGTGTGGATCAGAAGCTTCTTGTCACAACTCAAGTACATCTTTGGAAGAATTCATAAATTTTGTGATTGCTAACAATCTCCATTTCAACAGAGCCTACAACAACATTGCAATAGTTATAACAGGAAATGAGGCATATAACTTCTAGAAACCAGAACGTGGTAAGCCAAATGGGTGAGATGGCAGCGATGATCGACTACCTCGAATCACAAATAAAAGAGAAGCAATCATATCAACCTGAGGTATACCCAATGGATGTTAGTGTGGAAACCTTACAGAGTGATGAGGAGCTTGAAAATTTTGAGAGCAATACTCAAGGAATTGCATGTGAAGAAGAAGTTGAGGAGGAGTTCGAACTAGAAAAAGGCATATCATTTAGCTCGGAGGTGAGTACTGAGTTCATGATTATTTTTTAGACTAACTCTTCACCTTTACATGGCATATTAAAGGAATTAAATGAGGAAGAAAAAGGCGAAGAGACATTTGAGATCTTTCCAAAGTGCATGGACTCAATCAAGATTGAAAGTCAGAAGATAGGGAAGATGTTGAATATGACGGATCATCAATTGAGACCCTATCCCAAAGAACCTCGCAGGGAGGAGCCGCATGTGACACTTGAAGATCACAGTTTTGTCACATAAGGAGGAAACATGGAGTCGAGCCAGTGACTATAAACAAAGGCGTTTCTTGGGAGGCAACCCAAGCGAAGTAAATTTCTTTTCTTTACATTTTCACATTTCCTTTTATATGAATGTGTGTTCTTTGTTGGTTTGTTTCTTGCTTGTTTAAAGTTTTCAATTAAAATGAGAGAAAGAATAAAACAACCAAAACAAACATTTTCTCTTTTCTGTTGATTCTAGGAATATATAGTTATGATTAGAATGTGAATTAACTAGAGAATTTCGTAGCAACTTTAGCATATACTTTTGCTCTTGTGGTTGGTCGATGTGCATTATCTTTAAAAGAGTAGTGACTAGTGGTAGACAAAGCCAGTGAGATTTTGAGCCTTATTTGACTGACATATTCATATCAGTCTCGTTGTCTTTTGATAATGTATGACCTTCATGACATATATATCCTAATTTTTCCTTGAATTTCCATTCGATACCACATTTTTATCACATGCATTAATATGGATATGATAAGGCATTCTTTGCTTTTCCGAACTACATTAGCTAAATAGCCTACCCATTATATTATTTTCTTTTTTGAAAAGCCCCTTTGAGCCTTATTAGCCTTTCTTTTTGTATTAACCACATTACATACTTTATACTTAACCAATGTCCTACCCAAGTTATAAAGCTAGTGAAACATTTTTTATTTTTGAGTTTGTGAATGTACAAAATTCTAAGTGTCGGGGTGCACATATGTGTGGGTTAGTTATAATGTTGGGATGTTATTTTATGTCTTATCATTGAAATTCTCATGTTGATGTAGTTTACTTTAAATTTTATAAGGAAAAGAAAGAAAGAAAGAAAGAAAGAAGGAAAAAGAAAAAGAAAAAAGAGTGTAAATAAATGTATCAAGGAGGAATTGCATATGTGTTGAAAAGTTGTTTATGATTAATGCATCCTCCGAAAGTTGTAATGAATGTGTTATTGGAGTATGTTGAATATGAAGTGGATTTTAACTTAGAAGGTTAGCTCTTTTGTGGTTTCAATGTATTGTCATCATTTGTATGAGTGATTCCTTAGGATTACTATATGATTTATGTGGTTTGTGTATGATAGCTGAATTAGGTTGCGAAATATAAATGTTACATTCGTCATAGCTAACGATACCCAGTTTTTTATGAGTGTTAACTAGTGCACTTGATGTCACATTAAGTCTTGTTTTGTTTCACTAGTTTTGATGGCTTTCATGCTACTTGACCCAAATATATCTCACCTTACTTTTGCCCACGTTGCAACCTTGAAAAGTCATGTGATCCATGATTTTACATATGAATATTAGTGGTGGAGAAATTAAGTGAAATGCAAAGTTGTGGAATGACATGAGCATAAATGGTGGTGACACATTAAATGGTGGAATGACATGAGCATAAATGGTGGTAACACCTATGGGTATATTTTAGTTAGACATATTTTTCGAGTCTGCCATTAAATATATTGCTCAGTTTTTGAAGATGATAAATGTTGATTGATCATGAGTAAAAGCTTGAAATATTGACTTCTTGCTATAATTTTTGAAAGTCATTCATCTTTGTTTATGATTACGTATTCTTGGAACATATGAGAAATGAGTTAATGGTTTTGGGTCTTTGAGCTTAATTTTAATGTTTTGCCCTACGACGGCCAAAAGCTAAGTGTGGGGGAAATTGATAGGTGCTTAATTGATTATGAAATTATTCCATAACACTTAGCGATTATTGACATGAAATTACTTAAGATACTCACGTTGACTCATATCTGATTTTAAGTACAATTCAGAAGTCAGGAAGTTAAAGTGAGTCAAAAGTTCAACATTTTGGCCATTTTTTGAAGATTTATTTTCACTTGTCTTTATGGAGCAAGAAGAAGAAAATTAAATACAAGAAGGAAAAAGATATAAAGAAGATTTAAAATTAGTCACTTCTATGCATATCCCATGCAAGAATATGAGTTCAAATTTAATGAAAAGCATGTGGATTAATTGGTAAAGCAACATGAAGGAGCAGTTTATGCCAGAAGAAAACGACATAGCTAAGGGAATAAAACGCAGACGCATAACCAACAACTCAACAAATGGGAAACACGCCAAAATGCAATGCAGGAGGAGCAACCAGGAGATACATGCAGACGACGTCTGCGAGGACATCTGCATTTCAGCGTTTGCATTTAACGCAAATGCTATCGTTTATGCTAAAAGGAGGAGCGTGGGTTTTTAAAGTATGGGCGTGAACACTATGCTTGGAGAAAGAATTAATTTGTCAAACCAAAGAACAGTAGCGGAGAGCTTACAAATAGAGAAAAGGAGGCACAGAAAAGAATTAATTTGTCAAATCAAAGAACAGTAGCGGAGAGCTTGAAAATAGAGAAAAGGAGTGGAAGGGCAGGGGATCCTCTGTCCCCCTTGCCTTGGCCCTGCTCTGGCCCCTAACCATCAGGGCCATCCACTCATGTGAGTCTCGGGTTAGACATTTTAACGCTGGTTTAGGGGTGACATCGACGTCGACGACCCGGGTTAAATGTATTTCACTATTTTTTATTTCTTTCTCATTAAGAATTGATTATGGTATCCTGTGTTAATTGAATTGGGTATTGTGAAAAGGTGATTTTAATGTGTTCGTGGAATCGTTTATTTACAAACCCATTTCTAAAATTTTGATATAATCCGTAAATATTATATTGAAATTTATGTGTAGCGACTAATAATTCGTAATAATTAGGAATAACATAACCTAGGTTAAATGGCTCATCGTATGTGGTTATTATCTTGATTAATTAGTTTTCTAATTCGTAATGCTACTGTCTAATTAAATTTAAGAAATCGTATCCTAGGTTATTCAGTTGTTAAATTTAATTAACGATCGTATATTGATTAAACACTATCTAAGGGAAAACTCGAGTTAATTATTAACCCACAATTAATAGTTGCTAGGAGAGGTTAGAAAACAACAAATCAATGAAATATGTTTAATCAGGACCAAGGTCGAGATTGAACCAAAGAATCGGGATTAAGTAACGATCGTATTTTGATTAAATACTACCTAAGGGAAAATTCGGGTTAATTATTAACCCACGATTAATAGTTTCTAGGAGAGGTTAGAGAACAACAAATCAATGAAATATGTTTAATCAGGATATAGGCCGAGATTAAACCAAAGAATCAGGTCCTTACCAAATTTCCCACTTTTATCATTTTTCGCATGTTTTCTTTAATTCGTTTTATTAGGTTAGTTTTATTTTATTTTCTTATTTCAAAATCCAAACCCTCCTATTAAATCTAAACACCGATTAAATTCATTTTAACAACTTTACACACACTCTCTATGGAATCGACCTAGACTCACCATTATTATAGTTGAAGTCTAGTTATTTTATTTTGACTAGTACTATGACGCATTGTCAATTATGTTACTTTTCTTTTGTGTGCAACTCCTATTCTAGCGTTCACGAAGTTATTTTTATTTTAGGGATATGTTTGAATGTTCTACAAATTAGATATTTTTTGAGCATTTTATCGATAATTTAGTCTCCTCTAAATTGATATTTCGGTGCCCTTTCTTAAGCCTTTTTAATGGTATGAAAGATGTCCATCTATAAAGAATTCCACTTACTCTTTTACCCTTTCATCTAACTTTAATTGTATAGTCTCAAAAGTTTGGCGTGATTTTTTTTAATGTTAAACAATGTTAGAAGGGTTCATTCTTTGATTAGAAAGACCAGATTTAGAAGTATATTGGAAGTTAGTAATTCACTTATTGATGCTTAACACCATGGATTTTAGGACTAGCAACTAATGCCCATGCTAACCTTGCACTATGCTTTTTCTGAGATGATAAACCATAAGCTTATGGCACCAGATCAGGCAACCTTCTTCTAAGTGTTTTATGTGCTCGTAACCATGTCAACTGGTGAGGTGCATGCTAGGAGTGCAATGCCATCGCTTGCCCGACATTGTTAGTTGCTTGTAGGTTCAACGGAGATATAGCAACTGGAGAGTAGTTAAGGAGGCATCTTCCAGAATTTGAGCTAAATCATAGCTACAAGTGAGTTCTTCTTGCAAACACTTAGGTGAGTGGAGGTCAGTAGAATGAAATGAAGACCGTGAAAAATTCAATGCATAAGAGGGGAGTTCAGAAGCTTACGCCTCGCATTGTACCCTAATACAGTTTAACAAAATACCAAAGCAATAGACACTTTAGGGTATGTTTAATTGGAGGTTTATTAATGGAATGAAACGAAAACAAATATTATTTCATCGTTTAGAATAAAGGTTTATAATGGAATAGAATATAATAAGATAGAAGAGGAAAGTTTTATATTACATCTTATTTTATCCTAAACAGTAAAAAAAACCCCCAATTTGAAGAGCTTATGATGAGAGTAAAATAATAAATAGCTTTACATTATATTACATTATAAACCCTTTATTCAAACAATATTTCACTATATTACATTATGAACCTTTTCATCTCTCCCAAACAATAATTTTTTAATATTACATCTATTTACATTTCATTCCATTATAAACCATTCTATTTCATTCAATTCCATTCTATTAAAAATTTTACGTTCAACCAAACATAGCCTTGATGATTTCTGAGTTCCTTGAAAATTTTACTATTATCAATCGTTGTGACGAGAATTAATTGTTTTGAGACATTCCTATGGGTAACATGTGCACAAAATCACTCCAGCTGCAGATATCCAGGAACTTTTTATATGAAAAACATAAATTGTGGTAGGGTAATGAAAATACATCATTTTCCATCAGATTACAAGAGTTCAGATACACCAAGGGTGTTTGGTTGGTTCTAGCCTAATAAAGAGACTCTTGCACCTTAGCTTCCGTGGTGACTTACCAAACTAAGATGATTACTTTTGTTTCTTGGCTTGCCAGACTTTGATTTCAGCTTGTGTCTTCGCTTTTACACTTTCATGGAATCCTGGATATGGCTCATAACCAAACGCTTTTTCAAGAACCTGTAAATAAATCACCAAGATCAGTATCCAACTTACGAGTTGAACAGGAAAGAGTTCTCATGTTTGATTAAGAAAATAAAATTACCTCAAGCAACACAAAAAATGGAGCTGTTAGAAAAGCTTGAGCAAAGTTGTCCAACAGCGCTGGAGCCCGTCTCTACAGAAAATAATAGGACTGCTAAATTAGAAAAACAGAATACTACTGCATTTTATGTATACAAATTGAACTAATTAGCACTTACCTCAAATACCCCGTGGCCTAAAACTTGTCCAGTCCAACTACATAACTGTGCTGCCAACACAACCTGCATTTAATTGATATTACAGCCAATCCGTTCAAATCAAATACAAATAAAATATGGTCTCTCCTGCTAAAATTTCCCGTTCTATGGTCAAACTTGAGACAACAAGCCTGTATCCAAATATCTTTATAGATGGACAAATGTCAACAGTACTATTTGGGAGATACTTCATCTTAGATATGTATTTCCATTCAAATCCTCACAACATGCATGCTTCTTTAATAGCAAATGCTGGAAAAAAAAATCATTCAGTTCCTATACACAATCGGAAAGCGATCAGAAAGTATCAAGTAGAATATGGTATTGATCCTCAAATTTGTTAGAAGTAAATGCTATGAACACCAACATCCTCTCACTACAATAACCCCTTCCTGTATGGCTCTTGGGAATACAAAACTCTGACAAAATATGAAGATACAGAGCGGTGAACACAAACTCAATGAAATCAAAAACCTAGGTGTGTCGAAGAGATTACACTTTTGTATTGGTTCTATTGCTGTAATCTCAGGGGTCACTTGAGCAATACACCTTTATCCCTTTCTCCCCATGCAACTCCCCAAGATTTAAAACCTGGAGGAAGAGTGGAATTTGAGACCCCCTCTACAACGACCATTTTGGCGTTAGGCAACCAAGAATACTTTTAGAGACAACAGAGAAGATGCCTATACAGTATGGCCATAGTCCACCAATCGAAAACAAGGTCCAACTGAGGTACTTATTGTTCTATTATCCTGATTAAAATACAAGATTCCAAGTTCCAACAAGATAGCAATCCCAAACTTCTATCAATTACTACACCCACCCAATGGCGTAGCAGTAGAAACGATGATTGCAATTCTTCCTAGAAATCTCCACCTATGAAACAAAAGTGCCTCTGGGTATTTAATGCATAAGACATTAAGCCAAACAATTGCTGCGACTTGTAAGCCAAACCTAAACATTTTTATGAACATCCCAACAAGAAATGCTTGTCTAATTAATGACTCACATAAGCAGGAGTGCAACATGAAAACTAGATTAGGCCGTTCAAGTCATCTCAAATATATGGAATAAGGATAGGCTTTAGGACCAAATCAAGAAGAAGGCAATAAACCACGGTGACTGGTTTACAAATCTAGAGTCATGGATAAGGAACTTATTCTCCTTCCGTTCAACAATTCCCTAAACAACAACTATGGAGGGGCCACCCTCTTTCCTCCAACTGTCCAGAGTTAATCAGCCAACAAAAGTCCAAACAATCTATGAAAAACGTAATTAATTAGAACAAGAGCTGAATTCCCATACAATCATGAAGTACATGGACACAGGACACCAAGCAGGAATAAAACTGAGGAAAATTTGGATGAAATTAATGCAAGGAAGTGACCAGAACATATAGCTTTAAGAGAAAAATACTCTGTAGCTAAACCACGATGCAAATAACGGCAAGAAAATATAATGAAACATGGAATATCCCTTCATTTTCACTAGCCCTGTTAGAAATCAAACAGCCGCTAACACAACTGGAAACTAAAACTGACCTTCCAAGTCTGAGAAAATCCAAGCCTCCCAGAAAGGAAACTGGCACCAACCCAGCAAGCAAAGCACAGCAAAGCAGCCAAAACCCCAGCTTTCTTATCCAACAACACGTAAAAGACGGCATAAATTAGTGTGAAAAAGAAGCCAAAGTTCAACACCAGCCCGTGATCAACAATCCCAAATTGAGATATGTCAACAACAGAAGGTGTAAAGTACAAGAGCATAAGGGAAGTGAAGACGATGGGCCAAACAAACAACGTGTGAATCAAAATGTTAACTGGGTGGCTGTGGTATGCTCCATAGAAGGCAAAGTGTGTCTCCAAATCAAAAATTCCACCTTTCTTAGCCATTGCTGACTTTTTCAATGAGAAGAGAAAATTTCCAAACTTTGCTACGAGATTGAAGGAAAAGGTTTATCCGCAACTGCAAGACACTACAATAAATGTAGATAAGAGTAGACAACGATACAGTCGATGAAATCTATGGACCGATATGAATTCGATGGACCGATAAAGCTACTAACTGCCAATGGCCACCCAACGAGTTAGAGCTGACCGGCCTATGGTCCGTGGCCAGGGTCACCGGTGGGACGGTTACAAGTTGGCCCAGGTTAAACTGTATTGACCCGTGACTTTTCCGTAATCCGATTAACTTAAGTCAAAATCGAACCGAACCGGATGGACAGGGCTAAGTGGGGCTTGTAGTTTATTGTTGGCAAGGTGGGAAAGATGTGGACACCTGCTCAAATAGGCCACGTGGTCCTCCGCTAACTTTCGAGCTTATTGTTAATTAGTTTAGGTCAGCAGATGATATTAAAACGACCGCGTTCAAGCAGAAATAACATTTAAATAATGATAGCATTTTCACATAATTTGAAGGGGAGCAGTTGATTGAAAGGAGAATTTTAGAAAACTAGGAAGAAGTAGATAATCAGAAGAAGAAAATTTAGCTAATTCTGTCCACTATTTTATTTCTCCGTAAAAATCTGATATATAAAAAAATCAGAAAAGAATGGAAGAAATTAGAAAGGAATGGCGATCACAATATAATAGGAAATAGTGGGCTCACCCACGATCACAACTTGAGCTGCAAAATAATGGAAAGGGAAAGTGGGGTAAGTGGGGCTTACCCATGATTACTACTGAACCTGCAAAATGACAAAAAGGCAAAATAATGGAAAGTGCATCCTAAAACTAAGCAAGTATCGTGGATTAAGTTTGTTGCCTTCAACTGAACCACATAGACTAAGTCCTTAATATGTTGAGGAGTGACCCACGTGTCGTGTAGTTGGGTACCTATCATTTCGTCCCGCTGAAACTGTCCTTGTCCTCAAGGACAAACTTTAGATAGGATCACAAAAAATCATCTGTAATTTTCCCACGTCGCATCAGAGGCTTCGGTTCCTTGCCAATAAACTAGCACTTCGGTGTAGGGATGATGACGACCTTTCTGAACTACCTGCTTATCTAAGATCCGAGCAGGTGTGGGTAATGGACTAGACTCGTCAACTACTGGAGGTAACTCAGTTAAAGGATCAGGTCAAGTTCCCGAGTGTTTGCGAAGCAATCTAACATGAAACACGTTGTGAATTTGAGCTCCTTTGGGAAGACGAAGTCTATATGCCACAGGGACTATTTTTCCCAAAATTTCATAGGGTCCATAAAAACAAGCAGAGAGCTTAAGGGAACCCTGAAAAACAATAGACTTTTGCCGATACGACTAAAACTTGATGTAACACTCCACTTCCGTATGACCCGAACCAGACATCGTGGGTAATATCTGAATCCGTGCATTGCGAGAGTAGCGTGCTAGCGCACTGAAATAGCCAAAATTCAATACAAAAAAATTGAATACAATCATATACGCATAAATCAATAGACAATTTGAGTTCACTTTAATTCATAAATATTTTCAGTCATAACAACATAATCAACATAATTTCAATAACCTTTTGGGCCCATTACAACTATAAAATATTTTTAGCGATAAAGACTTTACATTACAGCATAACTCTATTTGTATACACATGGTACAAAAATTTCGGAATCATTTATTGGTACAAAAATCGCAGAATACAAATTTGCACAAAATAATAAAATACAGAATGCAGACGCAAACTGATCTCAACCTCTATCTTTCACTTGCATGCAGTAGGTATAATCCCGTTTGTCTAACGGGGTACTCTTCAAAGCCTGAAAAATAATTACAAATTTTGGGTGAGTTTTGTGAACTCAATGAGTGACCATCATCGATGGCTCACCCAATCACATAATACATAATTCACATCATTACATATATCACACTTCACATTCAATACAATTTAATCACTCATATTATGTATATGCAGTGCACATGAGACCCACTTTTCATTTGTTATTTTCTTGTAAACGAGTGCCTAAATTATCTCATATAGGGCTCATTGATAACTGTCCCTTATCCACTTGGGAGATACAAGGCTCATTAAACGTTGAGCCTGAGGCTCTGAATCACTTTTAAGCTCGAGACTCATTTTCACTCGTTGAGCTTTAAGCTTTGATCGGTGGCTACTTTGGTCACAATAGCCATTATATTTCATCCATTCATGAAATGGAATCCATCACTCACATTTACATATAAACTCATTCATTCCCATATCATCGAACCTTAGTCTGACATTCAACATTAGAGTTGAGAATTCTCACTTTTATTCATATGCAAATGCACATTCAGAACATATTTAACAATCACATTAAGTACACTTAGTTCATCCAATTCACATTCAATGAGCACTTCATACCACACATTCATCGGACCTTTTGTCCGAAAACCAAACACAGCCAATCACATTCATATACTGATTTAGTGGTCAATAATACAAAATTCAAATATCAAACAATAAAGTAAGACCATCTCGGTCTACCCACAGTACGCTCTAGATTAGCATTTGCTTCTAATTTCTGGGAACGCCTGAATGCGAACATTGAGCATGCACAACCCATGTATGCATGATACACATACGTTACAATTTGTACAATCATAAGTGTTTAATAATGCACATGACTGAAATGAAATATGTATAATGCATGTTCATGATAATCTCGGGTATTTTACCAATAATGTCTTTACAAAAAAATTCCCATTTCAAAATTCATCTAAGTATAATTTATACTTAGGTTTATGCCTCACTAAACCCATTAAAATCTTCATTCCTTTCTCATTGTCTCACTTCAGAAATTTTCCAAATCACACTTTCAGGTCTATTATTCACATTCAATTAGAAAGTGAAACTGATGTAATTTGGTTATACTCTCTTCTAGAAAAGTGTTCTTCTATGTCTTATGTTTCCATTAACACCAAAATCACTCAATTTGGTTCAGTAAATAGGAAGATATACCTCAAACATTTTCAGACTGTTCTCATCAAAAAACAGTGTACTATACCCAACTTCCATCTAGAAATTGAACACCTTAGAGACTGAATCAAGATTCAGCTTCTTCATATGATTTGTATCCTTATTTCTCTAGTTTACTCCAAATCAAAAATTATATTAATTGGAATCCTACATATCCAAATATAATCAAGACACTGAAGTATGCTCAATAAGAATAATCCTATTCACACTGTTCCAACAGATTCCCACACTTTCATTTGATCAAACTGTCTCAATTCAATTCAGAATATTACAAAATTTTATGTAGAGGTATAAAAATGTGTTAGGAATCTATTGGTTCAAGAATCACTTCATTTGGGTGTTGGATGGGGAAGGAATGGCCAAAAGATTCAACCATGTTTATGTTCTCAATCATTTCAAACCTACTTTGGTGCGATTGCCATAACTTTCACAAAAGATGTCGGATTAGTGTCGTTTTTGGACGGTTTGAAACTCTTATGAAGAACTCGAAACAATATTTTGCTTCAAAAAGGGTCAAAATTGCGATTTACTATAGCTGTCCCAAGAATGTCCATTTAACGGACATTTATATCCGTTTAAAGGACATTGTCGAGCTTAGGGGTGCTTTTTCACCCGAGAAGGTCCATTTAATGGACATTCACTGGCCTGGGGGTCTTTTTAGACCTGAGAAAGTCCGTTTAACGGACCTAATGTCCCTCCAAAGCCTCTCCAATGATTCTTACATTCATTCCAACATCATATACACCCATAATCTACCCAATTTCAACTCTTCTACTCGAATATCACGTTATAACAACTCAAACACCAATTAGATTTCATTAAACTCTCAAATTTCACTTATTTGATTCATCACTTCAACTATATCT
>JAOTAZ010000007.1:15729377-15742409 GCA_025629785.1 Erythroxylum oxycarpum | reverse complement strand
TTTGCACTCGCACGTCATTTTTAATATATGTCCAATTTAAATTTTATCGCATACAAAAAATTAACAAAAAAACTTTTATTAATTATTCAATTTTAAATGTTTTGAAATAAAGTTCTCGCAATTATTACATTATACGATTTTGTATTTAACATGATATTTTTCAAAATTTTATTACCATAAGTCAAATATATCCAAACCGTTTTAGAATTGAATAACTTACAAAGTTTCATTTATTAAAATTTGTGTAAAAAATTTGTAACACTTGGGATAAGATAAGATCCTACGGGGGTTAAAACATTCCGAGTCGGCGGAAAATAGCCCTTGAGAATTCAGGAGTCGAAAAAATCCTCAGAAAAATATTACGACCATCCATGTGGCAGAGCAAGAGTTTATAAATGGCTTTGTGGACACCGATAAAGATGAGACCTTTGTCTGCCACGCAGTTCCAAAATGGCTTCGCTCAAGTTACCGTCATCTGGTCACAAGCTTTCCTATCCTCTTCCTTCAACAATTCGTCGTTCCAAATTAACTACTCATTACCAACCATGGCAAGGACTGGCTCAAGGAGTACCCACAACGCCAAAGAGGCATGTCATCCAAGCTTCCCTCCAACACCAGCTTTTATCTTCGTCTGCTCTTCTTGAGGACCATGACCAGGTGTTTTCCTTGGCAGAGAGTGTAGGTTACTCTTTGGCTAGCTACTACACTTCTCTGGGTCTCTTTGTCATCTCTGTTCCGGGTCTTTGGTCTCTTATCAAGCGCTCTGTTAAATCGAAGGTACAGTAATAATTATTCATCTTATTTATTACTTGACAGTTATTACCAAGCTAATTTCTACTGGGTCACATCCTTTTGATTTTCAGATTGTCCAAAAGACGTTTGTTAGTGAAGATGAAAAGTACAAAGTACCTAAGCAAGTTGCAGGCGAAATCTTATCCTTTTTCACTCGTAACAATTTTGTGGTTGCTGATAGAGGAGAGACCATTACGTAAGCCATTTATCAATCTGAAGTTCCCAGTTTTATGGGTTCTTGTTACTATCCTAAGTAGTTTAAGTGTTTAACAATGCATATTTCCTCTTGTCAATGGGGTTTGTAGATTTGAAGGCATGATGGTTCCAAACAGAGGGCAAGCAGCATTGCTTACTTTCTGCACCTGCATCAGTTTGGGGAGTGTTGCTCTTGTGCTTACTATAACTTACCCAGACTTTGGCAACAATTGGTTCTGGATCACTATTCTTAGTCCAGTGGCGTAAGTGATGACTATTATGTGTCTTTTAAGTTCTGTCTAATCTTCATCTGCATCCCTTAAAGGTAATCACTTGTTACTAATTCTTCTGAGATTGTGTGGTTGTAGAGGCGCATATTACTGGAAGAGGGCATCCAGAAAGGAACAGATCAAGGTAAAAATGACGGTTGGCGATGATGGGAACTTATCAGAGATTATAGTTCAAGGGGATGATCAGCAAGTAGACCTAATGAGAAAGGAACTTAACCTCAGAGAGAAAGGAATGCTGTACGTTAAGGGCATATTTGAGAGATGACAGAGCTCGAGCCAACATATTTTACAAATGACTAAAGCTGTTCATCAACAGAAGCATTTAAAGCAATTTCCAATTTCGTAGCGTGTGAAGAAATTTGGCAGGATTTAAATTGGAAGTCGAGTTTGTGTACTTTCATCTGAGTTGAGATATGATCGTCTGACAAAAGAAAGTAGCCTCCTTCGAATTGTTGCACAACAACAGCTAAATGCATGAGCCACAAAGCCGATACCACAATTAAATTAAAAATATCAACATTTAACTTCGAGAAGTAGATGCATCCATCCATACAAAGCAACTTATTGAGAATTAATAAGTAGTTACAGATTCCAGATTACAGGACCTTGCCCAAATATAGCCCAAAGAACTGTGGGGCAAAAGCAAGGCGTGAAACAAATCTTCGACATCATCAAATGTAACAGAAACAAAATTACACCGAGCATATTAAAAAGTCTCAACCGATTATTAGCTTATTCTCATCCAAAAAGGTATAAGTGGGCACCTCTAAATTGTATGGAGCTGGCCCCTTACGAATCCTACCAGAGATATCATAATGTGAGCCATGGCATGGGCAAAACCATCCACCAAAATCACCAGCATTTGGCAAAGGAATGCAACCCAAGTGTGTACAGACCCCAATAACGATAAGCCATTCTGGGTTTTTAACCCTGTCAGCATCTAGCTGTGGATCTCGAAGAGATCCTAAATCAACAGTGTTAGCCAGTTGGATATCCTCTTCTGTTCGGCGCCTGATGAAAACTGGCTTTCCTCGCCACTTAACAGTCACGGTGGTGCCTGGCTCAATGCTGGAGAGATCAACCTCAAGAGAGGCCAGTGCAAGGACATCCTTACTTGCAGACATGCTTAGTACAAACTTAAGGATAAGCAAACGGATCAATGAAGCATAAACAAACCTACCACCAGTGAGGACAAAATAGGCAAATGCCCTCTTGCTGGGGTCACCAGGGGGATAACGCTCATGATTGCACTCATCATACGTTATTTTATTACTGGGGTTCTTAACAGCTACCTCAGTTGCTAGAACATCTGGAACTATGATATCTTCATTTCTCGGGGTAAGTGACTCAGAAGAAAATCCTGAAATTAAGAATAGTAATCTCCTTACTATAATCTCTAGGAATGCAAGTAGCTGGTGCAGCCATATCAGGAGAAAATTTGCCATTGGCATAAAGGAACAGATTCATATCATATCCATACAGAGCTTCAGTAGATAGGTAGAGTCAACACTGTTCATATAATTGTGCAATTCAAAACCCATCCATATTTGTCCATTCTTGAGAGGTCAGTCAAAGACTTTGAATCCTTGGAAATTAATTTTAATCTTCTATATAATATAACTACCATCATTGATCTAACAAAATGCTTTTCATCTTCATTTCTCCTCCACAACTTAATTGTCCATACTCTGTTTTCTACATTCTTCAACGGAGAATTCGAATAAGACAAAACTTTTCTAGGCAATTTAAGGTTATTATTCTCTGTTAACACCTCAACAAGTTACAGCTGTAAAATGTTTCTCTGGCTTTCAGATAGCATAAAAACTAGAAAATAAGAAAATGACCCATTTTAATACTTCTATACAGATCATTCTGGAAATTAGTAAAGTAGATGTATTATCAGAGATAATTACTTTTGGTAAAGGGCAGGATATATGGGTATTATGGTGCAAATGATATTTTTCCTACTACTTTTTTCCTTCTGAGTTGAACAAAAGGGTATCCTAAATTTACTTTGTGTCAAAGTAAAGCGGCACTAAAAAATTATTAAACAGCTTAGATTTGATTTGAAAAATCAAAACCCAAAAGATTTTAAAAAGAGGAACACAAAATAAGAATAAGCACTAACAGACTATAAGAGACATGGACCTCAGTCAAGTTAGTAAAGAAGGGGAAAGCAAGGTTCTAGTTATGTCTATGCATAATAATGACACAATTTGGGAACAAAACAATTTAGAAATGTATATATCAAGGAAATGAGTTCAAAGAAAGAAGGGAGGTTACAGTTATTGATTTTGATCAAAACATATCTACTAAAACCACAGATTAAACATTGCAGCTAGTAGCATAGTGGTAGAGAGATTAAAAGTTTTCTCATCCACTGAGGTTTAAATATTTCTAGACCTTTTATGCTTTCTTAAGTATCGAAAGAAAACTTAAGTTTCATCTCAAGGAAAAGAGATTAGAAATTAAGAAAAGATTGATAACCTAATGCGATAAAACTAGTTTCACTATTTTATCACATAAAATGATAAGATAAGAAGACAAGAAAACAATAGAGGCCAAAAAAATAAAGAAAAAAGGATAGAGATTAATCACTTTACAATCACATTTACTAAGGCTGCAGAGGAATCCAGAAAACAACCAACTTACTACCCTCTCAATGCTTCAAGAAAACAAATACTTTAATTGTTGTTTACCTTCACTCTTCTAGAAATTGCAAGGATCAATCATGGATTGAAAACAACATCGAATGACTAATTTTAACTATTAAGTTTTTATTTGGCCTTTCAATATAGATCCTGTACACCTAACTAAGTGTGTGTGTGTATATATATATAAGGATCATTGTATTCAGTTAAATCCTTTTAGTGATTGATTGGGCTGAATTTAATGGCAACTCAATTAAGAGCAACAACTCCAAAGGAAATGTTACTCATTGGTTCTGCACCAGATTTTAACAGAGAATTTCCCAGCATTCCTCAAAAGGAACACAAGAAACACCCTTTCTAATCTCCATGATTACATGAATTACATTTCATTAACCTCTTCATCCATCTTTGAACTGATCATATTACCTAGATTTGAGTTTGACAAACACAAGTATCAAACAAAAAGAGACAACTGATAAGCCACCTTTCATTCAATTCTCCCAGCTATTTTCCATGAATATGCTGACTTATAAATCAACTACAAAGTTAATATTAGCAGATCAGCAATAATCCTAATTTTGATTACGAGTTGCTTACCTTAAAGGGTAGTGCAAGATCTCGGATATAGCTTTTCTTTTGGGCATAGACTCGTCTATATAACTTGACTACTAGAAACACCTTAAACATATCTTCAGAGGCATTACAATCTTACAAATAAAATCCCATCACTTTCAATAGATAGAAAGAGGGTATATCTTTTCCTTTGGATCAAGATGTGATGTTCGATGCACTGTGCAGATAACTGAAGATTATGTAAGTAGGCTTGTATTACCCATGAAATACATAAGTTAAGAGATGAAAATAAAGCGTTATTGATTTGGTTTTCACATCAGTTTATGTCTTGGGAGACATAAAAGCTCTGCCAAAATCTTATTAGGAACAATGAAGCTCTACCAAGAAAAAATTATTAATTACCTAGGACAGTCGAGGTGTCTACCTTGTAGGTCAGTCTACAACCTCTTATGAGCCTTATCTAGCGGCCTGGTCTTAGATTTCCTAATAGTCAATATGAGAGTCGTAGACATTCAATTCCAAAGTTTTGCCTGTGGTGCCAGCAACCCTATATATCCTTTCCCTTTACATGTCTCCCTCAAAGGTACACCAAGTTTACTCTTCTGCTACACCACACTCTAACGCGACAATTAAAGCAATCTAACAACCACCAAATCCCTGTTTTGCTCTCTTTAGCTCTTGATGCACCATAACAAAACTCAACTTTATTAAATTAAAAAAAAAAGAATGGAATAGATAATAAAGCCATTCAAACGCCAAAACTGTCATGCGTAAACATATATTTACTCTTGTCATCCGATTCCAAGAATCAACCAAAGAGAAAAATTGGAAGTGCTCAACATAAATCATATGCAAAATCAGGAACTCCACAATCATCAGTTAGACATATATTTCTTCTTGTCATCCAATTCCAAGTACCAGACAAACAGAAGAAAAAAAAAAGAAGGAAGTGCTACGCAACATAAATCATATGCAAAATCACGAACTCCACAATCATCTAGTAATGAAATATAAAATATTTTAGTGATCGCACAGCCAAAAATCAAAACCATCCCAAAGTGCCAACTATCAAATTGCTACGTTCTGAATCAAAACACACAGTCAAGAGCTCCTTAGAGGAGAAACCATTAACAAAGCTCCCAAACAACAAAATCAACCAAATATTAGAGAACCCCAATCGGAACGAAGACAACAAACAAAATCACAAAAAACGATTCCAAGAGAATAAAAACCCTAGATTTTTTTCACTGCACACCTTATTTAATCATCCAAAACTGAGGTCGATCAAGGTAGCAACCTTACAAAAAATATTAATCGAAAATAAAATCAACTTCAAGAAAGCCTCATATTTGTAAGACCCTAACCTCTGTGAGGAAGGTGGAATTGAGGCCAGAAAGCAAGAGAAATGTTGAGAGGCCCCGATTTAGAATCCGCAGAGGAGGAAAAACCAGCACCGTCAAAGAGATTACGAGAGAGAGTTGTCGAGGTGGCGGCGGCTTGGGACAGCCTCCATGATTGTTGGATTGAAGATAGCTTCCTCGCTGCAGCTCTCAACATCTTTCCTTCTTCTTCTCTCTATTCTTTTGATCCTATTTCTCGCTCTAAATTTGTAGTCACAATAAATATAAGAAAATATTACTTAATAATAATAATAGTAATAGTAGTAATAATAACAATAATTTAATGTTGTTAAAAATAATTAATATTTTGGGCCCTTGGTCCAGTGGGAGAAATATGTCAATTGTTTTCGAGTTCTCGCAAGAGGAAGCAATGGAAGCATCGAAAGAAGCAGAAGATGGAGAGAGAAACGCAGAGTTCGACGCGTCGGAGATCGATTACATCAGCTACGACGGCGAACATCACCTGCCGCTGATCATGAGCCTCGTCGACCAAGAGCTAAGCGAGCCCTACTCTATCTTCACTTATCGGTACTTTGTCTACTTGTGGCCCCAACTCTGTTTCCTGGTATTAGTTGGTGCCCTAACTCTTTACGTCGTGTATTCTCTCTTTTTCTCCTTGTCTTAATATGGGTTCCAATGGATGCTTGTTAACTTGTTTCGAAGGCTTTTCATGGAGATAAATGTGTTGGAACTGTTGTCTGCAAGATGGGGGAGCATCGGAATACTACGTTTAGAGGCTACATCGCAATGTTGGTTGTTATTAAACCTTATCGAGGAAAAGGCATTGGTAATTTATCATTTTTATTTCTTTTTCTGATATGGGTTTGGCTATTTTTTGTGATTGCATACCTTGATAGTGTATAATTCGGTCAATTGGATCTTTGCTTGTTCGATTTGTGCTGTTTCTTATCTTTATATTAGTTAATTTCTGTTGATCATTTGTTCAATTTCAGTTTTGGTTTTCTTCTGGTGATATTGCAGCTACTGAACTTGTTACGAGGTCTATTAACGCGATGATGGAGTCAGGATGTGAAGAGGTATCTCTCTTTATACTTTTCCCTTTGTAGCTCGTAATATCTCTTAATTCTTAGGTGATTTGTCGTCCCGCAACCAATAAGGGTGACTAATAATATCCTGGAAAGTTTGGATGATTTTCAATTACGATATCTTGGTTCGGGGAGACCTTAAAGTCAATTACATGACATCTGTTCTGAATGCGTTAGAAGTTTTCTGTTGGGTGCAAATTGAAATTCAAGTTTATACCAAGGTAGGAATCTCTTTTTGCATGTTGATGCTCAACAAATATGTATATCTATGTTAAGAGTTAACTATTAATGGATTGAATGAAGTCAAATATCATTACAATTTACAATAGTTGCTTGGTCAAGAACCCTACTATATATACTTTGGTTGGCTGCTTGTATGTGGGTGCATGTAGACATGGTCAAGACCATTTTTCTCATGTCACATTCTGACTCCATATCTTGTGTCTCTCCTGCAGCACATATGTGTGTATGCGCGCGCGCGCGTGTGTGTGTGTCATGTATGTGACATTCAAATACGAGAAAATTCAGAACTTGGAAAGCTAGGAAGTCTAACAGTTGCGAAAATGATGTATCATGTAATGTGACATTCAACTACGAGAAAATTCAGAACTTGGAAAGCTAGGAAGTCTAACAGTTGCAAAAATGATTTCCTGTTTCCTAACTCCCAAACACATATTACCATATGGTATTATTTTGTTGGTGAATGGTTCTTTGTGGTTCAAATAAGGTTTCGGACTTTAAGATAATGTAATTTGAATTCCAAGGTCCGGGGATGTAGAATTTTAATTATGTATGGTTTTGGATGGAATACTCTCTTGTTGGGGACTTCCAAAGTATTACCCCTAATCTGCTGTGCTGTAATCATTGTACAACGATTCATTTAAGTAATTTGTCTTTTGAAAGAAGAAAGTTGAAATGAATACATGTGACCTCTTTTTACATTTTTCTTAAGGTTACATTGGAAGCAGAAGTGACAAATAAAGGAGCACTTGCACTATATGGCCGTCTTGGGTTTATCAGGGCAAAACGACTCTTTCGCTACTATTTAAATGGGGTTGATGCTTTTCGTCTAAAGCTTATGTTTCCTCAGCCAGATTTACACTCTTTTTTGCCCATGATGACTAACATGGATGACAACCAGCATCATAGAGACCACGTTTCAGGACATACTGAGCATATTGCTGCAGAAGAGAATTTGAAACTAAACAGTGTTTTATGAACAATTATCGAAGTTTTTGCAATACTTGCAGCTGTGCGTTGTACACTTGGTGTAGCGGTAGTTGTTATAGACTTTTTGTATTTCATATAAAAGATTTATCAGTGGTGTAGATGCTCTTGATATAGCTTCTTCTGGAAAAAGTAAATCTTGTGGACACATAATGTAAGAGATGGATTTCATGACTTTCTACATGTATAACAGGAATCCCAAATATTAGCGAATTAGATAGCGTTCTTTTCCACGGACGTTACCGTCTCTCCACACTTCATACGTTATAGACCCTCGAATATTGTCTCCATTAATGGCCTTATTATTTAGGATTTGAGTGCTTGGTTTAGGGAATTTAGAATATCGAAGTTTGCAATGAGTCGATTTCTTGTAATAGTCTGTTTACTTTTGTTGTTAATTATAGTTTTCATTTGTGATTATCGTTTTTATAATTTAAGTTTAATTGTTTTTTAGTTGGTTTTCGCCTCTTTTTAATTGTTCTATTTCTCCTTATGTTAAGTGAAGAATCATTCTCCTTTTATTTTTGGCGAATCTGTTCATGTTTTCGCTTATTCTCCTATTCTGTACTGGTGCTTTTCCCTTATTCTTAAATTGCACTTCATGAATTTTGGGTACTTTGAAGCCTTAGTCAATAGGGTTTTCAATTTTGCAATTTTATCCACTTTGTGGGTTCTGATTGAAGTCCTCCTCTTAACTCATCTTAGTCAGATATGTATCTTCTTGTTTCTAAAATTATGGGATATGTTGAGGATAAAAATGAGGCTGTTTTTTTAATATACAATTTGTATTAAGAAGCATTAATAACCTTCTTTTTATTAACTAATATAGTAAAATAAATCATTGATTTTAAAGAAAATAATTCAGTAAACTAAGAAACAACCAATTGAAAAATAGAAAAGAATTCAAACAACCATTAAATAAATAAAATCCGGATAATGAATTGCTCTAATGACTTTTCCTATGCTTGAATTTGTCTTACATTTGATTAGCCCTAGTTTCTTGGATCGATAGGAATTTCAAAGTTATAAATGTATCCTTTCTCAAAACATACAGCCTCTTTCCTTAAAGTTGATTCATTGAAGTCATTTTTAATAAAAACCCTTAATAATGAATTAATTCGTTTGATACGTGTTTAGCCATTAATTCGATCATTTAATATATGTTTCGGTTAGAATTGTGTTAGTTTCTTAATTATTTGTGTTTAAATAGTTTATAGGTTAGTACAAGTTTTTGAGCTTAAATATTATGTTTTTGAGGTTCTTTGATGTGTTTGCTAGTGCTTTAGAATCAATATTGAAGAACGGAGGAGTTTTGGAGTGTTTAACTGGGCCATAATATAGGCCCACGATCGTGACAGGCATGCTACAATCGTGACAGAACCACGATCGTGGCCTACAGGGCCACTTGCAAACATTTATGAACTTCACGTTTTGAGAGACTTATTGGACCTTTCGGACCCCAAAAAATCCTAGGGTTACCAAAAATATAAAAGACTATTTAAAGAATAATAAATGAAAATAAAAGGGGAGCTTTACATTCAGTCACTCTTGGAAACCATGAAGAGAGAGAAAAGAAGAGAGAGAGAGAAAAGAAGGACAGGAGGAAGAAGAAGTGGATCCTGACCCCACTGCTCCCTAGATCAGGTGGTATCCCGACACTGCTGCCTTCCCAATTTGTTCTATTTAAGTTCCATTTTCTCTTCATTTCTTTTTTCAGTTAAATGTATAAAGTTGAGATGGATTGTATGGAAATGGATTTCGGGTTGTTGATAATGTTCTAAACTCTCCTTTAGGTGAGTTAATATTGATTTAGTTATTTTTGTGTTTGTTAGTTTGGGTATTGTGATTGATTAATATATTTTCATGTTTCGGTAACAAACCAAGAAGGTGATCCGGATAAAAATGATTAGATCGGATTAATGAGAATTAAGCGATCTAATTGACCATTTAATCAATCTAGTCGGTAATTTTATAGAGAGAGAACTCGTGCGAGACTCAATTATTTATTAGAGAGCTTTAGAATTAATTAGAATTACGGATAATTTGTGAATTGAGAGATTGCAAGTTTCATAATTCGATTAGGGTTTACAATTTAGGGTTTAATGGTTATAACTCAAGAGAGAGTAATCAACCTTACAATCGTTTAAAACCGACATCCCGTAAATACATAAATGGCTAGATTAGCATTAATGATAGGAAAAATACCCTCTCATAACTTAATTAACTCTTTTGACGAATTTCCATTGTGACCTGTGTGACAGAAGCCCAGAATATGGCCCACGATTGTGACAAAGGCCCAGGACATGGCCCACGATTGTAGCATAACCCACGATTGTAGCATAATAGGCCACATTCGTTGCCATGGCCTATATCGGGTAAACACACAGCCACTCCCAACTTCACATTTCGAGAGATTTTTTAGACCTTTTGGACTTCGAAAAAACCCTAGTTCAACCTTAAACAAAAAAAGATCATAAATAGAGCAAGAAGAACAGAAAGAAAGAGCTTTTGTATCAGTCACTTTGGAGAGAAACCTAAGAGAGAATTGTTGACGGATTGAGAAAGAGAAGAAGGGAGAGAGAAGTGGAGAAGAAGCCAACATTGACATGCTTCCTAGAATTGGAGTTTCCCGATGTCTTCGCCTCCCGTCATCATTTAGAATCATATTTCCTATTATTTTCCATTTTTGTTATTGTATAGAATTGAGAACAATAGTTTGATGATAGGATTGTGAATGTTGAGATATTTTATACTCACCTTTAGTTTTTTATTTGATTTAATAAAATCTGATTGCTTTATGTTTATTGGATTTATTGTAATTGCATAATTCAGTAATAGACTGAGAGGGTGAAACGAGTGAAAAATAATTAAATTGGGCTAATGAGAGTTAGGTGATTTAATGAGAACGAGAAATTAATCAAATTAGTAATTGTGTGAAGAGAGATCTTACATAGGTTCCTTGTAGCACCCCACTCTCATAGGGCATATTCCCGAACAATCCATCAATATTTGAGAACATACTCTATGAGGTGACATGCTAGGGCAGTCAGTCAATCTTACTTAATTTAAAATTTTAGAAAATATCACACGCATATTTGGAAAATCAATAATTGAGTGCATAAACAGTAATTGTAATGTGTATAAAAAACTATTCACATGCATGTGTACGCTACTGTTATGCATGAGTATGAAATGAATTTTTCTTGTCTCTCGTTGTCATTTATCATTTACAAAAATCTAGGATTGTAACCCTTTGTATGGAAACGGGATGATACAATTCTCCCCCCTTTTATAAATTTTGTCATTGAAATTCTTATCTATTTTATCAAATTGATGAGTGTATTGTTTTCTCATATTCTCCTATGTTTTCCTCACGTAACTTATTCACTCAAATGATTTCTTCTAAAAGACTATAACTGTTGGACCCCGTTTTCGGAGCCCAACATCGAATACGGAAGCATGAAGCTTGAGCGTGGAGGAAAGACTTGGAAATTGAAAATTTAGAAAAAGAACCCTCGGAAGCAAAAGGGGGGTGTCGCCGTGGCGAAACATTTCGGGAAGTTCACGCTGCAGCGAGCGAATGATCTTTTGCCGCAGCGAACCCGCAATCGTTTTGTCGCCGTGGTGACCAAATAGGTCTCGCCGCGACGAACACAGTCTGCCTCAAATAATGCAAACTTAACTCTTTCAACTACTCAACCCCAACATTAACCTTACTAAATGCAATCAAAATTTCCCAACTACCACCATCAATTCCAAACCCAAAAGCAAAACGAACTTATACATAAACACAAGCAATCTTCCAAAATCCAAATGCAAATTTCATTAATAAAAAAAGTAAAAGTTTTACAAAGCTTTAATGACATTTCAAGCCATAATACATCATTTGAGTTCAAGAACCAAAAATGCAAAATACACTTGAACTAATAAAACTTGAAATGCGGCTAAAGCCTTGAATTCCCAAAACTCTAACAAAAAATACAAAAGTATGTCAATTTGGAGTGATGCTGTATTCTTGACCTACTCGATCTCTTGCTCATCACCTGAATAGGGGGAGGAGAATGGGGGTGAGCTATAAAGCTCATGTGTTGGATCTCGTTTCCGGAATCCAACCTCTTAACAAAATTACCATAAAACTTGAGCGTGGTTCCTTTTTCGAACCAAACGAACGGATCGGAAATCATAAAGCGAAAGCAAAATCATAAGCAAAAACGAAGGCCCAAAAGCGAAACGATTAACAAAAGAACGGACGAGGAAGCGAAGGAACAGATTTACAAATCTTAGAATCAAAGAAACCAAAATGATTCAATCAAACTTAAGGGAAAATTTCAAAATCTGAAAACAAATATTTTAGAAAAAGCTTCGTGTTGGAAAACATACGACACATTCGGTCTAAACTAATACAAAACGGTGTCTCAATTCATTTTATCCCTCATATGCGAATCATAACCATCAATTTAAACAAAATCTTGTTTTTCTTTTGCCATCAAGACGCACACATACCTATATGTCACCAATTTAAACCCATACATAACCAAAGCACTTCTATCATTCTCAAACATCAGTATCATCGGACCTCCTGTCCGGAACCCATAACACATTCATACCTCAATTCAATACACAAATTCATCACCCATTATTTACATTCCAAAATAAATACATTACAAATAATACAACCTCCATCCCAAAAATTTGAATCCAAAAATAAAGATACAACTTCAAAATAGACATGGTATAATTGTCCCAAAAATTCTCAATCATGACTAAGATCTAAATCTTATAACAAATTAACTTAAAAACACGACATATGCATGATCGAACAAATGCCTTGACTTTCTTTCATCCGATCTCCTGTTCG
>JAOTAZ010000007.1:15668443-15686607 GCA_025629785.1 Erythroxylum oxycarpum | reverse complement strand
GAGAGATAGTGAAATCTCAGAAAGACATCTGAGGACTGGACGTAGCCCACGGTTTGGGGTGAACCAGTATAAAAATTCCTGTGTCGAAATCTCTCAACCCTAAATATCTCTTATCTTTCAATTTTATAGTTTACTGTCTTAGTCAAGTTTTCTAAAACACTCTATAACTTTGATACTTAGTATTTTTTCTAAAAGGAAAAGGTTTTTTTTAAAAGGGGATTAATGAAAAGGATACACAATTCAACCTCCCCTTTTTGTGCATCTGTATATCATTATTAAGTATTGTTTTAACGTGTGATTCACTTCAGTAAGCCTTTAACAACATACGCAGTCTCCATTCACGCAAGCATCTAAAGAAGAAAGCAACTTGGCCAAAGGTTTTCATTCCCAACAGCTATGGTTTTGCTGGGATTTAATTTATTTTTATCCCTTATTTGTTTTAATTTTTATGGATTTACTTAATGCAATTATATACTATAACTATGATTTGTGTCACATTGATGGATATGTATGAGTAAGTTTGTTTTTAGTTAAGGTTAGGATTGATATTGGATTAGGACAATTTTTATGGTATTGGTTTTTGATTGATTGAATGCATATTTAGCTTAATTTAGCTTGATCACCTAAATTAAGGCCTTAGATGATTGAATACCATAAACAATGGGATTTAATTTGTAGGAAGATCAATTAAACAACATACTGGAGACTAAAGTGTAGACCAACCTTAGGATCTTATATGAAGATACCAAGGACCAACGAACTTAATTTTAGGCTTCTTGTATTAAATGCCTTTTATTCCGAATTATCTATAAACTAAGTGGGTAACTCGGATTTAGAAGAGAAGGGAATTCCTATTACCATTTGGTTCAACTTGCTTAAGTGAAGTAATTCGTAGATCAATCTACCATTACCATTTTTAGTGTCCAATGCAATTGAAATCCGATACGTTAGCCAATTTTTGTTATTTGATTACGTTTATTCGTTTTTAATTCATACTTTGCATCTTGCATATTTCCTTGACTCATTATTTTGTTTTATTTTCAAACCAGTCAATTCTTGATCTTCTAATTAATTTTACATCATCTAATTTAATTGTCTTGCATGTTGGAATCCTTTAGGTACGATATTCGGTTCTTACCGTTTTATGTTACTTGTCAAAGGGGTATGCTTGCCTCTAGCTGGTCTAGATAAAATTTAATTTGTATTGCTTTCTTTAGAACATAACAAGTTTTTGGCGCCAATACCTGAGATTTTCCTTATTCTGAGTCCTTATATTAAACGGTATTAATTGTCTCAGATTTAATTCTTGCTTTGTTGTTTATTTGCGTATTTTAGTTGTTTGCTTTATTGCATTACTTCGGTGTGTTTTATTTTCCATTCTTAGCTCTATTATTATTTTATTTTTATTTGTTCCATTTTGTTTATTCCCACTTATGGTCAAAAGCTTGAGAATTTGCTACTAGATACTAAGACTGACAAAACTGCTCACAGGTTGTGCAAAGAAACCAGATTAGCTCATAATAGTAACACAAAAGAAAGGACTAGAGAAGAGCAGTTTGTAAAGATGGAACAGCATGAGGAGGGGTTGATGTCACATCCTGAAGAGAGAAGGGAGTTGACTATGATCGATTTGACTATGGGGCACAACAATAGACCCATGCCTCCCATTATAAGGCTGACGATCATAATTGCGAGTTTTGAGATTCCTCACAGCATTACATCCATAGTAAGAGCATCTCAATTTGGAGGATTGCCTTTAGAGGATCCAAACACCCATTTGGAGACCTTTCTAGATATTTTTGATTTGTTCAAGCAAAATAGAGTGTCGAAGGATGCAATGAGATTAAGGTTATTCCCATTTTCTTTAAAGGATAAGGCTAGAGCATAATTGGCTAGTTTGCAGTCAGGATCGATTACTACATGGGATTAAATGATGAGATTATTTCTGGCTAAATTTTTTCCTCTTGCCAAGATTGCAAAGATGAAGAATGAGATCACTTCCTTCACCTAATATGAAAATGAAAGTTTTTATGAAGCATAGGAGTGATTTTGAGATATGTTGACACAGTGTCCTAGTCATGGGTTCTTTATATAGTAGCAAGTCAATACTTTTTATACAAGAATGAACCCATCGACCAGGAATACTATAGATGTTGTAGTAGGAGGTAGTTGAATAAGAAAGATGCCAGATCAGGCCTACAGGTTAATTGATGAGATGACCACTAGCAACTTTCAGTATCATACAAAAAGGCATCCTAAATGATCTACAGGAGCTCGTGTAGTAGACAAAATAGTGGTTTTATCTGCTCAGATGGATGCTTTGATGAAGAAGTTAGATAATCTGATACATAGTGTGAGAGGAGGTGTTAGTTCTTTATTAAGGAGTTGTGCTATATGCGAGCATTATGATGGAGATTCCCATGCATCTTCTGAGTGTCAAGTTGGGAATCCTTCTGCTCAAGACACAAAAAAGGCCCATTATATGGGAAATTATAATAGACAGAGAGGGGATCCATATTCTAACACCTACAACCCAGGGTGGAGGAATCATCCAAACCTCTTTTGGCGGAAGATCATATGGCACAACCATAGCCATCCAATTTTCAAAGACAACCACTTCCAAGTTTCAAGGCTCCTAATCCTGCCCCACCATAGAAATCTAATCGTGAAGAGCTACTCTCGAAGTACATCTCCACCATTGACGTTAGGATGCAGAATCAAGAATCTTTTAACGGAAATTTAGAGAATTAGATCCAGATTGCAAGTTTGTTAAAGGTAAGACCTTCGGGTTCACTGCCTAGCACTACTGAGGCCAACCAGAGAGAACATGCAAAGGCAGCTATATTGAGGAGTGGTAGACAACTTGAGGAAGTTAAGGAGAAGCAGAAGGATAAAGAAGTGGAAAAGAGTGAAGAAGAAGAGAGTCGGGAGAGTAACAAGGAGGCTAAGGAAGCACCAGCTGCAATGGAGGATCATCCTAGGTTATTTGCTGACCCCATCACACATCTGGTAAGACCTCAGATTCCTTATCCTCAAGGTTTGAAGGTACGCAATTAGATAAGTAGTTTGGTCATTTTCTTAAGATATTTAAAAAAATTGCATATAAACATTCCTTTTATTGATGCCATAGCGTAGATGCCTTCTTATGTTAAGTTTTTTAAAGAAATTTTGTCTAATAAGAGGAGGCTTGAGGAGTATGCCACGGTGAAGCTGAATGAGGAGTATTCGTCCATATTGTCGAAAAAGGTGCCACCGAAGCTTAAGGATCTAGGGAATTTCACTATTCCTTGTGTTATTGGTGATTTACATATAGATAGGGCTTTAATGGATTTGGGTGCGAGCATTAACTTAATGCCTTTTTTTGTTTTCAGGAAGTTAGGATTAGCGGAGCCCAAAGCCACTACTATTTCACTTCAACTGGCAGATAGGTCCATGACTTATCCAAGGGGAATCATTTAGGATGTATTGGTTAAGGTCGAGAAGTTCATATTCTTGGTGGATTTCTTAATCCCTGACATGGAGGAAGATATAGACATCCCCATCATTCTTGGGAAACCTTTCATAGTCACTGAACAGACCATCATCGATGTGCAACGTGAAAAGCTCATCTTGAGACTTCAAGATGAACAAGTGTTTGATGTGTTCAATGCTATAAAGCATCTTTCTACTCTTGACTCTTGTCATTTTATTGACATTTATTCTTCTAATGCTAATGATTCTTCTATTGTTTGTGCAGGTTTGTTGGAAAGGGGAACGCAAGGAATAATCGAAGAGTTAGGGGAAGAATTGCAAGAAGAGTTGGAGGATATTGGAGTTGAGTTGGAACAAGTGTATTGGATACATTATAGAGCATACGAGCCTCTCCAATGTCCAGCCAAGCTATTTCTGAAGCCTTTAATTGAAGAGCCCCTTCTCTTGACCTTAAACCTATTCCGAATCATTTGTAGTACGTTTATCTTAACCCACCTGAGCACTTACCAATTATCATTTCTTCTTATTTGTCAAGTGCTATGGAGGATTAGTGTTGAGAGTACTAAAAGACCACAAAAAGTCCATTGGGTGGTCCATTATAGATATCAATGGTATAAACCCTTCCTTTTGCACGCACCACATTTTCATGGAGGATGGAAGCAAGGCGATAGTGCAGCCCCTGAGGAGAATTAACCCACACATGAAGGAGGTAGTGAAAGATGAGGTAGTAAAGCTTCTAGATGCAGGTATTATCTACCCTATTACTGATTCTGGCTGGGTTAGTCCTGTGCAGATGGTGGTAAAGAAAGGAGGCACCACTGTGGTTGAAAATGAGAAAAACGAATTAATAGCCACTAAGAATGTAACTGGGTAGAGAATGTGCATAGATTATAGGAAGTTGAATGATGCCATCAGGAAAGATTATTTTTCTTTACCTTTCATTGATCAGATGATTGAGAAATTAGCCGGACATAACTTATATTGTGCCTTAGATGGATATAGTCGATATTTGCAGATTCTAGCAGCCCTAGAAGATCAGGAGAAAACAACTTTTACAAGTCCTTATGGTACATTTGCTTATAAACGCATGTCATTTGGGTTATGTAATGCTCTGGTTACATTTCAAAGGTGCATGATGACTATTTTTCTGATATGCTTGAATCTTGCATTGAAATTTTCATGGATGACTTCTCTGTGTTTGGTACTTCATTTGACGTATGCTTGGATAACTTAGAAAAAGTCTTGATTAGATGTGAAGAGACCCATTTAATGCTTAATTGGGAAAAATGTCATTTAATGGTACAAGCGTGCATTGTTTTAGGTCACAAGATTTCTAGCAAGGGCATAGAGGTAGACCCAGCAAAAATTGATGTCATTAAGAAACTTCCACTACCAAACAATTTTAGATCCATTAGAAGTTTCTTAGGCCATGCTGGTTTTTATCATAGGTTCATAAGGATTTTTCTTAGATTGCTAGACCTTTGATTGAGTTGCTTGAAAAACATGATGTGTTTGCTTTTGACAATAAATGTTTCAAATCTTTTCAATTGTTAAAGGATATGTTTGTGACTGTACCTATTCTTATATCTCCTGACTGGTCTCTTCTGTTTGAATTAATGTGTGATGTAAGTGATTATGTAGTGGGTGCTGTTTTAGGCCAAAGATGAGGTAAGACATTTCATCCCATTTTTTATGCAAGTAGGACACTGAACAGCGCACAATGCCATTACACCAGCACGAAAAAAGAGATGTTGGTAGTTGTGATTGCTTTTGACAAGCTTCTCTCAATTTTTGTTTTGTCTAAAGTGATTGTGTATACTGACCATGCCGCCTTGAAATACTTGATGACAAAACTTGATGCTAAACCAAGACTAATTCATTGGGTGTTACTTTTTCAGGAATTTGACATTAAGCTGAGGGATAAGAAGGGAGTCAAGAATTTTGTAGCTGATCACTTGTCAAGGTTAGATGAAGCTGCCATGGAGAGTGCAACAAAGAAGGACATTCAGGAGACTTTTCCTGATGAGCATCTGATGGTTATGGCAGTCACTCCTTGGTTTGCAGACTATGTAAACTACCTTGCTAGTAATATCTATCCCCCTGATTTTTCCTATGCTCAAAAGAAAAAAATTATTTCTAAGGTAAGATACTATCTGTGGGATGATCTTTTGCTTTACAAGATTTGTATGGATGGTATTGTTAGGCGTCGCATTCTTGAAAAGGAAATGTCCTTTGTGTTACATCATTGTCATTCTAGAGAGGCTGGGGCACACTATGGTGCATCTAGGATGGCTCATAAGGTTTTAGAGTGTGGTTTCTATTGGCCAATTTCTATTATTTGATTAAGTTTAGTCGCTTTTAATTCATAATTTGCATCTTACATATTTCCTTGATTCGCTTATTTTGTTTTATTTTAAAATTAATCAATTCTTGAGCGTCTAAGTAATTTTACATCGTCTAATTTAATTGTGTTGCATGTTGGAATCCCTTCGGTACGATATCCGGTTCTTACCGTTTTATATTACTTATCGACAGGGTACGCTTACTTCTAGCTGGTCTAGATAGATTTTAATTTATAATGCTTTGTTTAAACCGTACCACACGACTATATCTTTCTCCCTAAACATTAGAAGCACTTCTCACTCTAAGCATTTTAACATTAATTTCTACTTCATCAAATAAAAAGTTGTGGAGTCTCTCGTTACTATTGAGCACACACCTAAGAATAACATATTGGCAAACCCACTAATTAAATTTTTAACTATCTGTGTGTTTCATAAATGCTCCCTCCTATCCAAAATGAAAGTCATTTTAAAGGGATTTTAATTATTCAAAATAAGTGTTGTTTGTGACTTTTCATGCATTTTTATAATTTTACTTCAAAATTACCCTTTAATTTCTCTTACATCTTGATTACACATATTACATTTTCAAAAGTATATCAAAGCATCATTATTGAGTAGTACCATTAATAAGGGTATATCAAACATTTCATTAACTTTCTTAATAAGTGTGCATCTCTCTAAAATGACTTTTATATTGGATAGGAGGGAGTATATCTCTCATATAAAACTACTTAGTTTTCTTTAATATAATGTAATATTTCATTCTATATATGTTTTAAAATGGTTGTTTGGATTTTGTGTAACATGCATATTATGGATGTTTTTATTACTGTTTATGAAATGTTATAACTCTAGATTTCTAATGAGTAATAAATTGATAATATTCATTATATTGAATCCATATTGATGTTACCATCACACTTTCATATTAGAAGAACTTAATTGTTTGCAACCCATACATCTTATCAGTGTATTGGTTATGTATGGTTAGTTTGGTTATACAAATTATTGTGGAAGTATTACGACATGATTATATTGTCCAAGTGGGAGAATGTTGAATTAATTAATGTGGACTAATATAAGCTTATGATAATTAACATTTTAATCATGTGAATGTGACATTTAGGTGATTTATAGGATGGACATTATATTAATAAATGTAATATCACATTTAGGTCCATTCGCCAATCTTGTTAAGTATACCTATTAGGTCTGTAGCCAACGACAATATGTATTTTAATCTAATTGATGTATTCTATGAACAAGTTAGGTTTGTATGGTGGTATATAGAAGAGATTGGTGAATAGGATTTAAAGAGTCCTAGTTTTCTTCTCCATTGGGTTTATTCATGTCTTTAATTAATTTCTGACAACTTTAGGAAGTAATCCTCTAATCTTATTAATAATACATACTTTAAACAATATAATTTTGTTTTGATTGATCGATAAGTGTTAATATTGTTAATTTATTATTATTACTTGTTGTCTAAAACCCAACACATTTCTCTTAATTTCGTTTGTCAACTAAATATATACCTCATTCATGCCTTTCATAGCAAGAATATATTACAAACAAAAACATATATAATATTATACTTTAAAATGTGGATAAGGCATTAATTTATGTTAACAGAATTCAAAGCGCCCTCGTTTCTTCCATATTATGTTGATTCTTGTGTTAAAGAAATTTATTGAAAATTTGTGATTTTTAATCAATTTCTATCACCTTTAAGAGGTATTCCACTAATCTTATTATTTATACATGCTTCAAAAGTATAAAGTTTTGTTTTAATTGATTGAAGCATATCGATGTTATAATTATTGTTTATTGCCTGAAATCCAACACATTTCTCTTACCATATAAGTCATTAATGCCTTTCATAGTAAGAATACATTACAAATAAAAAATATTATATTCTAAAAGTTAGATAAAGCATTAATCTCTCTTAATTTTAGTTAATAGGATTCTAAGAACCCTAGTTCATTATGTTGATTTTTGTTTTGTAGAAATCTATTGAAAAATTATGACTTCTAGTCAATTTCTACATTTAAGAGGTATTCTTTTTTTTAAAACGTATTCCTCTAATTTTATTGTTTATATATGCTTCAAAACTATAAAATTTTGTTTTGATTCATTAAGGATAAGGAGAACAATACTATAACATCACTAAAGATAATGCAAGAATATATTAAAAGAACAAAGAAAGATAAGAATATTATACTTTAAAAGGTGGACAAGGAATGCACTTATTTCACTTAATGATGAGATAGTCGACGTTTTCTTTACTTCTATTGCATGCATGCCTTGGCCCCTTAAGAGTCAAAATGGGTGGCTATTGGCTGCATGTTCTAAGTCAAAAAAAGGATGCACCTTTAGACTTTGTTTTTTTAGCCATGTTAGGCTAAAATCTTCAAGCGTGTTTTTAGTGAGCAACGATTGCGCACAGATTGAAGAATTTTTTTCTTAATAGTGTGCCTTAGGGTAATGGACATATGTGACTTTTGTACTAACATTATGACTTGTTAATAATATATTATGAGGTATTCTTTTATATATGCATGTATATCATTTATTTAAAGTGATTTACGGTCCATGAATAATATTAGGCTTATTTCATCAAGTATGTGACTTGATAGCAAAACCATAAGCGTTATAATACTATTCTAAACTGTTCCTGGTCAATCGTTATTGGTGAAACAATAATGTAGTATGTGTTTTGATTGATGGTCACATTTTTTTATCATAGATATGAGTTATCAAATTAGACACATAGATATATGTTAGAGAACATATATTGGACCGACCCACAGAGAGAACACTACATGGTTTTATGTCTTTAGTGATTCTCAATATGGTTTGACTTTAGTCCTCTGCCCTAAAGTCATCATGGTTCCCTACATGAGGAATTTAGTGTTTTGACATTAGACTAAGTTATTTTTAACCAAATAACAAGTATTCTTATGTTGGACATTAAATGAATTGTGTGGAGGGATGTGAATGTACCTCCCTTAAAAAGAGAGAGATATCATTTGGGCCTCTAGATAAGTATGACTGAAGAAATGCATGGCTGTGCTCAAATGAATTGATGAGAAGTCGTCAATATCATTTGTTATAATCAATCAACTTAGGGATCAAGAAACTATGATTAATCAAACGGCACCATGTCTTATGAGTAATCTTGATATCGTGTTACAAAGGGACTGAACTTATAACCATGGTTACAGGTTAAATCGGATTACCAATCCTCTTTTGATTTGGGTAGTCATAATGTCTTGTTAGAGGCCGCTAATGACTTATAGGCCTTGAAGTGTGATCAAGCCCATTGCCAACATGAAATGAGTCTACAAGGTCGCACATAAAGAGTGATGTGATATAGGCTTATTCTCTTGGGCCTGATTTATTAGGCATTGAATAAATATATGTGGATTTATTTATTGGGCTAGATTGAATTAAGTTGTCAGGCTTTTATTATATGAGATATGATATGGGTCGAAAAATATAGGGGTTAGGTTTTCTCTGTAAATAAAGAAACTCATATCTCATTAGAGGAGAAATGAAAACCCTGGCCACCTTTCGAGAGAAAAATTGTGTGATGTTTGAAAAGGTTTTAGAACGTGCTAGCACACAATAGCTGCTGCTCAGATCGTTCGACCTCGTATGGATACCAGCAAAGGACATTCGCACATTGTAGTGTGCAAATATGAAAAAGAAAATTCGCTTCAAGAGGTAATTTCATACGTGTTATAGTTTTTGGTTATACTTCATATTGTATTATGGTCCACTCCGCTGCTTATTGTAAATACTCGAGCCATAGACGATCTAACATTTTTTGAACAGATGCTTAGGGACTTCAGCTATAAATATCAGAGATGGTTGCAGGTTTATAGACATACCATTTTCCTTCCTACAAATCCTCTTATCCTCTCTTCAATTATTTTCTGTATACTTATGAGTTTTGAAAGCCTTTTGTTCTAGCCTTTATACTTGTATACATTGTCCATATATTAGTAACATTGCTCACCCTCTGACCTTGGATGTAGGTCACATTGACTGAACCATTTAAATCTTTATGTTTTGTCCCATTTAATTTTGTCTATCTTTATTTTTGTTACTATTTTTCAAGCTATTAAATTCAACCAGTATTTGATCCGAGGGCATTTTATTTTAACAAACTGGTATCAGAGCTTCTCTTTTTTATCTAACTTACCGTATGCTCTGTGGCTGCCACTAAGGTGGATCTTCCATATCAGAAAGTAACTTAGATTTTTTTATTGTGAGTCTAAATAGGGCCCACTACCTCAGTTTTCTCTTGTGAGGCCCAATGCCTCGGTTTTTGTAAACAGAGTTCAACTTTTCTTGTGAGACCCACGTCTCGATTTTGCCTATGGAACTAGCATTTGTGCTTTTATGGTGTCCGCTGTCCCAGTTTCTTGTGTGGGGCCCACCTAGAGAAAAATAGCCAAAATATTAGTTTTTGGCCATCATGAAGATAAGGAAGACCTCTATTGAAAAGTTCGATAGGAGCTTTAATTTCGGTATGTGGCAGCTCAAGATACAAACCATTTTAATACAAGATGGATGTGAGATTGCACTTGATGGAGTGGAGAAAAAGCCAACAGATATGGCGTCAAATATATTCACAGATCTAGATAAAAATGCTAGATCAGCCATCATATTGAATCTCTCTGATGAGGTTTTGCAGGAGGTTGTTGGTGAAAACACAGCTAAAGGTATGTGGGACAAATTAAAAGCTATGTACATAAAGAAGACGGTGGAAAATAGGTTTTATTTGAAACAAAAGTCGTACATGTTGAGGATGATAAAAGGTACATCTATTCTTTCAAATCTGTATAAATTTGATTCTCTTATTTTGGATTTGAAAAATGTAAAAGATGTGAAAATTGAGGATGAAGATCAAGCCATATTGTTGTTATGTTCCCTTCCTTAATCCTTTAATTATTTTTGTGATATTATGATTTATGGGAAAGAGTCAGTCTCATATAACAATATTAAGTCTGCATTAAAATCAAAAGAGCATATTGATAGGGGCATCACTGGGGAGACTAGTGGAAGTCAGGCAAAGGGACTATTTGTACGGGATAGATCCCAAAATAGAGATTTTGAAAGAACTAGATCCGAAGGCAGGTCAAAATCCAAACATAGAAATAAAAATTGTAATTATTGCAAGAAAAAAGGGCATATAAAGGCTGACTGCTATAAATTGAAACATAAATAGAAAAATAAAGTTGAACAGAATAACAGCAACACCGCCGAGGCTAGTATAGCAGCAAATGAGAATGAGGGAATTATCTTTGTAGCCACAAAAGATAAACTTAGGTCTACTAAGGAGTGGATTTTAGATTCGGGTTGTTCTTACCACATGAGTATCGTTAGGGAGTGTTTTTCCACTTATGAGTTATTGAATTGTGGAATTGTTTTGATGGGTAATAATGTTACCTGTAAAGTTGTTGGTAAAGGTACAACCCTGATCAAAATATATGATGGTATCATTAGAACACTCATTGACGTTAGACACGTTCCTGATTTGAAGAAAAATCTCATCTCTTTAGACACTCTCGATTCTCAAGGGTGCAAGTTCTCAACTGAAGGTGGAGTTTTGAAAATTCTAAAGATGTTATTGTATTAATGAAAGCTTGCAGGTCTGGTAGTTTGTATGTTTTGCAGGGACCTATAGTAACAGGTGCTGCGGTAGTTTCTACTGATGGTGACATTACCAAATTGTGGCATATACATTTGGGACATATGGATGAGAAAGGTTTAACTTTGTTAAGCAAGAGAGACCTACTTTGTGGTCAAAGTACTAGTAAGATGGACTTTTATGAGCATTGTATCTTTTGGAAGCAGAAAAGAGTCAGTTTCAATTCTCTAGGTGTTCACAAAACTAAAGGTACTTTGGATTATATTCATTCTGATCTTTGGGGGCCCTCTCGTGTTCTATCTAAAGGCGGTTTCCGGTATATGTTGACTTTTATTGATGATTATTCAAGGAAGGTTTAGGTGTATTTCTTGAAACAAAAAATGATGTTTTCTTAACCTTTAAGCAATGGAAAGTTTTGATTGAAAAGCAGATAGGAAAACATGTTAAGCAGCTACGGACAGATACTGATTTGGAATTTTGTGGAGGTGAATTCAATGAACTTTGCAAGAATGAAGGAATTGCTCGGCATCACACTATCAGAATGACTCCGCAACAAAATGGAGTTGTCGAGCGCATGAATCTGACTTTTTTGGAAAGGGCTGGGTGTATGATCTCTAATGCAGGCCTGACACTTGATTTTTGGGCAGAAGCCATTGCTACAACTTGCTATATCGTCAACCGCTCTCCTTGTGCTCCTCTTAATTTCAAGACTCCAGAGGAAGTTTGGTCAGGTACTCCTGCTAATTACTCTACTTTAAGAATATTTGGGTGTCCAGCATATATGCATGTAAATGAGGGAAAGTTAGAGCCTAAGGCTAAGAAATGTATTTTCCTTGGTTATGCTTCAGGAGGGAAAGGATATCATTTGTGTTGTCCTGATCCCAAGTCACCTAAATTTGTAATTAGTAGGGATGTTACATTTGATGAGTCATCTATGTTGTATACTAGAAAAGAGTATTGTAATTGTAATTTAGAAAAAGAGGATAGTACACAGAAGCAAGTGGAGTTAGAGATTGGTATAGGTCAAGTCCTTTACAGACGTCTTTTACACATCAAACAAATCAAGCTAATGAACCAGATCCTGATCATGTTCAAGATAAACCAGAAGAAGAAGAACATTCCATAGCCAGAGATAGACCAAGACGAGAAATTCAACCACCATAGAGGTATGCAAATTTAGTTGCATATGCTTTATCAGTGGCACGGGAAATAAGTGGAGACAATGAACCTTCCACATATACGAAGGCAGTTTCAAATGTTAATGATGATAACTGGGTGGTGGCCATGAATGAAGATATGGAATCTTTGCACAAGAATGATACTTGGGTTCTGGTGAAGCTGCCAAAGGGTAAGAAAATGGTTGGCTGCAAATGGGTCTTCAAAAGAAAAGAAGGTACTTCAGGTATTGAAAATGCAAGGTATAAGGCACATTTAGTTGCAAAGGGCTACAGTCAGGTACAAGTTGTTGATTTTAATGATGTTTTCTCACTAGTGGTGAAACATAGCTCTATTCTTGTATTACTTGCATTGGTTGCCATGTTTGATTTGAAATTAGAACAACTGGACGTCAAGACAGCATTCTTACATGGCGAATTGGATTAGCAGATTTATATAAAACAACCTGAAGGTTTTGAAGTTGCAGGAAAGGAAGACCAGGTGTGTTTGTTGAAGAAATCCTTGTACGGATTGAAGAAGCCCCCAAAACAGTGGTACAAGAGGTTTGATTCATTTATGTTGGGTCATCATTTCTCCAAGAGCATGTATGATAGTTGAGTTTACTTTCGGAAGTTAGATGACGACTTATTCATATATTTATTGTTATATGTTGATGTTATGCTCATCACTGCTAAGAATGTCACAGATATTCAGCATTTAAAAGCCTTATTACACGGTGAATTTGAGATGAAAGATTTAGGAGCAGCAAAGAAAATTCTTCGCATACAGATAAGACATGATTGAGAACCTGGTAAATTATTCTTGACCTAAGAGAATTATCTCAATAAAGTTTTAAAGAGATTTGGCATGCAAGATGCCAAAGTAGTTAGTACTCCTCTTGCTAGTCATTTTAGACTATCTGCTGCTCAATCACCACAGCCACAGGAAGAGGAAGATTATATGGCACGATTTCCATATTTTAGTGTCGTCGGTAGTATTATGCATGCAATGGTATGTACTCGTCTCGATATTTCACAAGTTGTTAGTATTGTTAGCAGATATATGGCCAATCCAGGAAAAGAACATTGGCAGGCGGTGAAATGGATTCTCAGATACGTAAAGGGCACTACAAACTTTTGTTTGGAGTTTGGTAGAACCAACAACACTTTGGTTGGTTTTGTAGATTCAGATTATGCCGGTGATCTCGACAGATGCAGGTCTCTGACAAGTTATGTATTTTGCATTAAAGGTTGTACCGTTAGCTGGAAAGCTACTCTACAACATGTAGTAGCTTTATCTACTACTAAAGCAGAATATATGACAGTTATTGAGGCTATTAAAGAAGCATTATGGTTGAGAGGTTTATTTGGCGAGTTATCCCTTCATCAAGGGGTTACTACTGTTTATTGTGACAGTTAGAGTGCTATTCATTTAACGAAAGACCAGATGTATCATAAGAGGACGAAGCATATTGATGTGAAATATCATTTCATTCGAGATACTATTATAGAGAAGAAGGTCCTTATTCAGAAGATCAACACTAAGGACAATCCTGTTAACATGTTTACGAAGGTTCTTCCAGTTTACAAGTTCAAGCAGTGTTTGGATTTGATTGGCATTTATAGTTGATGATATAGCCCTTTTGGAGCATTGTCGGAGAAGGTGGAGTAGATCACTAATTATTCGGGAGCAAGTTAAGATGGAGATTTATTGCATGCGCATGCCTTGGCCCCTCCATTTAAGTCAAAAATAATGGTCACCGTTGCATGCCTTGGCTTCTTCCATTTAAGTCAACAATAATGGCCACTGATGCATGCCTTGGCCTCAGATATATAGATTGAAGAAATGGGAAGATGCTTGGACTTCAGCTATAAATAGAAGGGATGGTTGGAGACTTAAAAATCATCCCACTCCTTCCTACAAATCCATTCATCCTTTCTTCAGTTATTTTCTGTGTATTTGATGAGTTCTGAAAACCTTTTGTTCCAGCCTTTGTACTTGTATGCATTCTCCACAGATTAGTAAAATTGCTCACCCTCCGATCATGAACGTAGATCATATTGACCAAATAACGTAAATCTTTGTGTTCTGTCCTAATTTATTTTATCTATCTTTATTTTCGTTACTATTTTTTTGAGCTATTAAATTTAATCGGTATCCGATCTAAGGGCATTTATCTTAACAACTTATGACTATGCACATATTTGATTAGTCAACACTCTACCTCATAGAACGTGACAAGCCTAAATGATATAATTTACCTTTAAATTGAGTGATATTTTATTGTTACATAACTCTTGACGTACTATCCTTGTAAATCTGTCCATTATCTAGGAAGATACACCCTAGGTTCTTAAAACTTGTTATTTAAAAAAAAAAAAAGCGGTGGGTATTTGGTTATTAGTCACTAGTCATGAGTCATGAATCTAAGTTTTTTATTAAAAAAAAAGTGTCTAAAACACAAGCTTCCAGGTAAGTAGAGATAGGGACGTGTGATTGGTTTTGCTAAATTCCCTGGAAAAAAGTGGCCTCTCAGAGTTACATTCTGACAGAAGGGCAAATCACAAAAGTTTCTTCTGATTACACGTTTGCTTCATTTTTTAGACTAAATAGCGTATACGTCCAAAATATGTGTGTCAGGCAGATTTAATGAATACAAGTTCAGACACCCTTAAACCCATAAACATTAGAAGAAACACAATTAGCAGATTTAATGAGACGTCAAAAGTGAAACACTGATATATAAATAGTGTGATTGATAATTACATTTATGTTCTATCAAATTGAGGTTAGAACCTACTCTTTCGCAACTTAATTATACTCTAAGCTTTCATTGGAAATCTAAATTTGGTTGTCAGATGTCAAGATAAGCACAAACTTGTAGATCCGAATACATTTTATTGGATGATAATATTGCCGAGTTATTAAAATTGTTCTAACTAGTACTTCCGTCAGCAATGGAAAAGCTATGAAAAAAATTGTGTGCACCTAACAGATTTCAATCCGATCTTTTGTTATCATTCTTGCAACAAATAGCCATAGCAGCAAGTTCATGTTCAGCATTAAAGCTTGATGCTCTCATCTACTATGGCGGTCAGAAGAATTAGCTCCATCATATTGGCTCTCCTTTTCCTGCTAGGAATATGTCAGCTCACACCTTCCTTCTCTTTACTTGCTGGAAATGAAACAGATAGAGACGCATTGCTGGCTTTCAAGGCTCAAATTACGAACGACCCTTTCGGAAAACTAAGCTCCTGGAATGAATCATCGCATTTCTGCAAGTGGTCAGGTGTTATATGTGGACTTAAGCATCAGAGAGTCGTCGAGCTCGACCTACACGATGGTCAACTGGTCGGCAGCCTATCACCCCACGTCGGGAACTTGAGCTTTCTCAGTATTGTAAACCTGAGCAACAACGTCTTAGGCAATAGTATCCCATCAGAAATAGGCCGTCTGATCAGGCTACGGGTGTTGGACTTCAGCCACAATATGTTAAGTGGTGAAATCCCAGTTAACATTTCTGGCTGCGTCAATCTATTGAATCTTAGTGTGAGTTTCAACAGTCTTAATGGTGAACTTCCGGCAGAGCTTGGATCACTGTCAAAACTGCAGCAACTTTTTTTCAGCAGAAACAACTTGGTTGGTCAGATACCATCTTCTTTCGGAAATCTTTCGTCACTTGAGATGATTTACGGAACAAGAAACAATTTGGTAGGGAGTATTCCTGATACTGTCGGAAAATTGAAGAAACTACGAGAGTTTTCCTTTGGTCAAAATAACCTTACTGGTATGGTTCCTCCTTCTATATACAATCTCTCTTCACTTACTATCTTATCGCTGTCATTTAATCAACTTCATGGTACCCCTCCACTGGACCTGGGTTTCACTCTGCCAAACCTTGAAATCCTTAATTTCCAAACCAACCAATTTACTGGACCTGTACCCCCATCAATTTCCAATACTTCAAATCTTAATTACCTACTCATAGCAGACAACAAGTTCACTGGAAATGTACCCAGTTTGGCGAGGTTGCGTAAGCTGATAGTGGTGTCTATCAATGAAAATATGCTTGGATATGGTGAAGACAATGACTTGAATTTCCTGTATACCTTAACCAACAAAAGTAATTTGCAATATGTGGTTATTAGTGACAACAATTTGGGAGGAAAGTTACCTGAACTATTAAGCAACTTCTCAACCGAGCTCACACACATAGGCTTTGGAAGAAATAACATCCGTGGAACTATACCAACTGAGATTGGGAATCTTGTCAATCTGGTTGCTTTAGGTTTAGAGACAAATCAGTTGACGGGCACCATACCAAATTCAATAGGTAAACTACAAAGTTTGAGTGATTTCTTTCTCAATGGAAACAAACTTTCAGGGACGATCCCATCTTCTATAGGAAATATGACTTCACTAGGAAGAGTAAATCTAAGGTTAAATCATTTGCAGGGAAGCATTCCATCTAGTCTTGGCAATTGCAGGCAATTACTATCTCTGGCTCTTTCACAAAACAATCTAACTGGTCACATACCCAATGAAGTGCTTAGCATTTCGTCCTTATCCATGTATTTAGTTCTAGCTGAAAACGAATTGACGGGTTCTCTACCTTATGAAGTTGGCCAGTTGGTGAATCTCGGGGCCCTTGATGTTTCCAAAAATAAGCTATTTGGTGAAATTCCAGCAACCATTGGCAATTGTAAAGTGTTAGAGAGTTTGCACATGGAGGAAAACTTTTTTCAAGGGACCATCCCCAGCTCTTTGAGTTCATTGAGATCAGTATATGATCTTAATCTCTCACATAACAACTTGAGTGGCCAAATTCCTAAGTATCTGTCAGACATCAAGCTGGACTGTTTGGATTTGTCTTACAATGACCTTGAAGGTGAGGTTCCTGTAGAAGGAGTCTTTAAGAATGCAAGTGCCACTTTGATCGTGGGAAACAAGCAACTCTGTGGAGGAATACCTGAATTCAACCTACCAAGATGCTCTGCAACAAACACAGCAAAGTCAAAATCTTCTTCCAAGTTGAAGTTAATAGCCGCAATAATTTTTGGGATTCTGGGAGCAACAATTTTGATATCTGTTTTACTTTTTTGTTACTTTCACAAGAAGAGAAGTAGGGCGATTTCTCAATCTACATGGACTGTCCCTTTCCCGCAAGTGACATATGAAGATCTACTCAAAGCAACCAATCGATTCTCTTCAGAATCTTTGATTGGTACAGGCAGTTTTGGATCAGTATATCGAGCAGTTCTTGAACCGGATGGAGTTGTTGTAGCAGTGAAGGTACTCAATCTTCTCCGCCCTGGAGCTTCCAAAAGTTTCATGGCTGAGTGTGAAGCCCTGAAGAACATCAGGCATCGAAACCTTGTCAAAATATTAACTGTATGTTCGAGCATTGATTTCCAGGGAATAGATTTTAAAGCTCTGGTATACGAGTTTATGGTGAATGGGAATTTAGAAATGTGGTTGCACCCTGCTGATCAGCTAACGAGGTTAAACCTTTACCAGAGGCTAAGCATAGCAAT
>JAOTAZ010000007.1:15640600-15651301 GCA_025629785.1 Erythroxylum oxycarpum | reverse complement strand
TATGCTTGTGTGCAAGGTTTCAGGCCGATCCTAGAGAGTCTCATTATATTGCTGTTAAAAGAATTATGAGATATCTCACAGGTACTACTGATCTTTGCTTAATGTATGAGAAAGGTAAAGATTTCAGGTTAATTGGTTATTGCGATGCGGACTATGCTGGTGATAGGATCGACAGGAAGAGTACGAGTGGAAGTTGCCACTTCCTTGGACCAAATCTAGTGTCATGGTCAAGCAAGAAGGCAAAGCTCAATCGCACTATCAACTATCGAAGCCGAGTACATGTCAGCTGCAAGTTGCTGTTCACAGATATTGTGGATCAAGTATCAACTTGAGGACTACTCGATACAGGAAGAGGAGATTCCAATACATTATGACAATACCAGCGCTTTAAGTCTATCAAAGAATCCAATTCAACATTCAAGGGTGAAGCACATCAAAGTCCGACATCATTTCTTAAGGGACTACATTCAATGAAGGATCGTTAGGCTACAGTTCGTATAAACGAAGTTCCAGTGGGCAGATATCTTCACGAAACCATTGAGTGAAGATCGGTTGAAAGAAATAAGACGAAGCCTCAATATGGTAATGTTAGATGATCAATCGTCTGATATTTCATGAAACAAGTTAGAAAGACGTGAAAACTAACGGCGTCAGTAAACAAAAGATTACGAAGGATAACTTTCTCTACACGAGTTGTTTCGAAGGGAAAAATTTCATTGAGAACCACACCTATTCTAGAGTTCTCCTTATAATCCCTAATATCGAACCTTAGAGTCCTTACCAAACATAAACTTTTCATCTGTCTAGCTCTCTCAACCTTCAGAAACTGCTCATTACCCATTCAAGAAACCACACCAGTTCAGTCGATTCAATTACTTCAGACGAAGAGATAGAACCAGCAATGAATTACGAAAGGCATGTGGATTTTGAATAGCTAAAGAAGGATAATATAGACATTGAGCCGGAAATAATCACGGCTGGGTGGAGAAACTTCTTCAAGATTCAAGAAGAAGCTTACTACCAAGAGATGTATAAGTTCTGGAAGAATGCAAAGTTCATAGATCAGACAATTGTTTCTTCTGTAGACCAAATCTCTATCATAGTGATGGAAGAGTTACTTGCGAAGGTAACAAAATGTCCTTCAGCTGGAGAATAGTTGTCAAATAAGGCAAAATGGATGACGAAGCTGAATATGAAGTCAATTGTCAGCTGTATGGATACAACAACCCTGCGGAGAGGAAGACATCGTATTTGGTGCCGAAGGCAAGGGTATTGTTTACCATATTGTTCAATTGTATTTTTCCAAGAACAGGGTCAAGACATCAGGTCACAACACTGGATGAGCAGTGTTTATTCCATTTATTGAATCAACATCCCATAAATTTACCATTTCTAATTCTGCAGTATATGGGAAAGGTGATTAAGGATTCTAATAGTTATCCTTATGGAATGTTGTTGACAAAAGTTTTTAGAGACGCAAGAGTACGACTTGATTGGGGAAACCGAGCAAAGTTTCCTATTAAAAGTTATATTGACTCAACGACAGTTGCAAAAATGGGTCTGAGGAATCTGAACAGAGAAGGAGCAGAATCTCAGAAGAAAGCAACCAGTCAGGGGGAGCAGAGTCAAAAGAAATCTTCTGTGACAATTTCACAGTCTCAAACAAAGGAGACAAAGCCCGTAACCATAGTGAAGAGGAAATCATCAGAAGATATTCAAAAAGAAATAGTGATTTCTCAGAAAGATAGTAGCAGGGTGCATGACACTGAAGAAGGTGTTTTGAAGCGTAAAAGGGAAACACTTCTTAGTGACGTTCATAAACAAACCAGAAGGTCTCCAAGTGTATGAACGTTACGACAACAAGAGGAGAAGCAATCCAGAGAGTTAAGTCAGGTGAAAAACTCTTAATTGCGAGCGCCAAAAACTACAAGATCATTAGAATCAATCGTACAAGAAGATTTAGCCAAACAGGCTGAAGATATTGAAAGAAAGAGAAGATTGGAGTCTGAACAGCAAAAGAAGAAACCTCGAAAATCTTCAAGAGTAATTGAAGGTCCACAAAGGAAAAAGGACAGTCAGAAGGAATTTACTACTATTACTCAGGAGATCAGTCAGGAGACAGATAGTCTTTTTGAGGAAGTTAGTCAGGAAAGGACTATTACCACTGATGTTCAGATGGAGAAATTAACAGAGCACAGTAAGGAACAGACTATTTCATTACCTCTTCTGAGGAAAGAAGATTTGGAGATCAGAATGGTTGAAAGAGTTGAACCAAAGGGCAATTCAATAATCATCAGGGAAAAACCAAAGACAATAGTGAAGGCGTATTACAAACCAATTTTGTTTGATAAAATTGTTATGCATCCGTTGGATGAAGGTGACAAGAGTTTCTATGATCAATTGAAACTTATTCAGACGGTACCATATCCAACAGAAACGACAAATAAACCTCACACTATTTTTTCGATTTTAGAAAGCACTGAGATAAAGGTGGTACCTGATATTCAACCATCATATTATGATGTACGCGAAACTGATAAGGGGAAGAAGAAGATACATCCAGAGCCAGTATTTAGTGATTTGATAGTTGATCAAATTGCTGCTGAAGTACGTCTGATAGACGAAGCATGCGAGTTAAAGAGGAAGACAAGTGCAATATGTACTTATCAAGATCCAGGAACAAATGGTAGCCAATAAGCGGTTAATGATCCAGTGGGTGGTACACTTACAGAAGGTCAGTGTTATCCAACAAAGGTGGTAGATATGGAGTGCCTTATTGAGCCTATTGTGAAGGCTATATTACGTCAAAGACCACTATGGCTCATACACTCAATGGACAAAATCCTATCGATTCCCTACGATCTAGATCTTCTTGCATATAACCCACCTGTTCAACCTCCTTCCGTCCAGATTATTGAAGAATGTATTCCTTCTTCAAACGCATACATGACTACAATTACTGTTGAAGAACATTTAGAGGAAGAATGTATTCCTTCTTCAAACGCATACATGACTAGCTCATGTAGAGAAACGAGTCAGGAAGTGTGAAAAGATGCTGAAGAAACTCATACAGCATTTTCGGTTGTAATCACATTTGATTAATAACAAATAGGGGGAGAAGAAAAGAGAAGAGAAGAAGACAGGGGGAGAAAAGACAAGCTGAATTGAAAGCAAGAAAATCTTAATGTTTTCAGTTTCTTGTTTTATTGGCTATGTTGATTGTAAAGCTTTTCATCCTTTTAATGAAGATATTTGTTATCATCAAAAAAGGGGAGATTGTTAAGTCAAAATGCCTTTACGATTAATAAATTTTGATGACAAACAAAAAGCAGACGAATGAAAAGCAGACGAAGCAAAAAGCAGACGATAGCTAAGCTGAAAAGAAGACGAATGAAAAGCAGATGAAGCAAAAAACAGACGATAGCTGAAGCAAAAGCAGACGGATGCAAAGTAAAAGTAGACGATAAAAAGCAGACGGAAATATCAGTATGAGTTAGTTACAAGACTCAACTGAATAACCGTTTCATTAAAGAATCAAGAAGCAGTTGAAGAAGGAGATTATAAATAAGAGATCAAAGTCGAAGATTGCATACTAATAGTGAGATACATACACGTACACGCATAGAAGAGATTATTGCGAAGAATTTTTGTGCGAAAATACTAAGTGCTATTCTGTTATTGTAACAAGTTCAAAAACTGATAGTGATACAGATAGCCTGAAGAGGCTAAAAGTAAAAGAATACTCATTTTAAAGTGACCTGAAGAGGCTCGGACTAAAGAATACTTGTATAGTGTTTCACAGATAGTGAAATCTCATATTGGCATCTGAGGACTGGACGTAGCCCACAGTTTGGGGTAAACCAGTATAAAAACTATTGCGTCAACTTTCTCTCAACTATCTCTTACTATTTACATTGCGATCTTCAATATTTCCTCCATACATAAGTGTTAATATCAGTTCTGAAAAACAAACTAGTTTTGTTAAAAAGAAGGTGTTAAAAAGTGGTTAACAAAAAATTATCACAATTCAACCCCCCTACTTGTGCATTCATATATCATTATTATTTACTATTTTAACGTATGATTCACTTCATTGTGTTCTCCCCTCTCTGTGTATCTATGTCAGCTCCCCTAGTGACCTAATTCGGCAAGTTCTTAAAGGAAGGGGTTTGGTCGAGTCGGAACAGTGAGAGAATTTTCCATTTAAAGTCCGGGCACCCATCTACTCACCGCAGCGAGAGGATTTGTTGACGTCAAGGTGTGCTCTTCTTGGCTAGCGTGTTGTTCTTGGCTTGCTCACCATGGCGAGAAGATTGGCATATGTCGCGACGTGTCTCCTTCTTGATCATCGCAACGTGAGTGAGGGAGCTCACGTCCTATTGACTTTTTGATCTTTTGACTCCCTTTTCTCCTACAATATAAACTAACAATTTACAGTATCAATTGTCCTTGGAAAAATTATATTGCAATTAATGTCAATTCGTAACAATTTTACTAAAAAATTGCATATAATATAAGCTCATTATAAGGAACAAATTTAAGCACAAAATCACAAATTCAGAGTCAAAAAGTATATTAATAGTCATAAAAGTGTAGCCAATTTATAAGATAGACTTGGGCTCAATCAAATTCGCTCACACTTAGACCTTTGTACTCCTGGATAAAGTTGATAAGAGTAAAAAAGATACAAGTATAAAAGAAAAATCTGCCCATTCTCAAAACAATAATAGGAAATTGACACAGATCACTTTCCCAGAATTCAATCAAAGCAAATTGAAAGAGTGCTATAAAAACAAACACTAAAAGAATTTTAATTTAAGAGATTGGACAAAAGAGATGTCACTCAAGGTAAAGTGTTTGCTCTCACCTCACTTGTGTTTAGGGATATTTCACTCTCAATCTACTTAATCCGCACTCTACCATAAGCTTGTATCAGCTCTATTTCTCCACTATAAGAACTAAGATTTTGAAGATCAAGAGGACTTTTCAGGGTTGTAATGTGCAGAGGGCTAGATGAATGGATGGAATGATAGAAAGGATAGGTATGAACACATGCACTAAATTATGAAATGGATATCAACTGTTGAACTAATAATAGAAATTATTTGTTTTTTTATATGCATTTTTTTTATTTTTTTATTTTTTTCCTGTTCCTTTTGGAACACATAACTTTTTCTATTTATCTACCTAATTTTCTCCCCCACACTTGTTCATGAAAGTACGATATGAAAAAATTGAAAAACTATTCATAATTCGCGAGTAAATAAACAAATGAGGGGGAGAAAGAACCTGATATTCATGGAGGCTTGTGGTGCTCATGGTAGAGCTTAAGTAGATGACCATTGACTTTGAGTCTGGCTCCGTTTTGTTCATGTAGCAGTTCTACCATACCAAAAGTGTGCACTTTAGTGACCACTTACGGGCCCATCCCAACGAGTATTGAACTTGCTATGTTTAAAAGTGAAACGAGCCTTATATAGGAGGACCTTGTCGCCTTCCTTAAAATTATTTCGGTGAAGAATCTTGTCATGCATCAGCTTTGCCTTCTCTTTGTACAGACGAGAGTGTTCATATGCTTTAAGCCGTAACTCTTCCATTTCTTGCAGTTGGAGTTTCCTCTCCATACCCGCCAATTCCAAATCCATGTTATATTGTTTAGCAGCCCAGTAAGCCTTATGCTCTAACTCCATAGGTAAATGACATGCTTTGCCATAAATCAGCCGGTATAGGGACATTCCTATTGGGGACTTATAAGCAGTACGATAAGCCCATAGTTCTTCTTCCAAGCATAGACTCCAATCCTTTTTAGATGGCTTGACCATTTTTTCTAAGATATGCTTCACCTATCTATTTGAAACCTCAGCTTGGCCTTTGGTTTGTGGATGGTAGGCAGTGGAAACTTTATGCGTAACTCCAAATTTGGAAAGTAAGTTATTAATAACTCTATTGCAAAAATGGCTTCCTCGGTCACTAACCACAGCCTTCGGGATCCCAAATCGACAGAAGATGTTTAACTTAGACACTACTTGCGTGTCGTCTTTTCGAGTAGGATCTACTTCTATCCATTTGGAGACATAGTCAATAGCTAGGAGAATATACACAAGGCCAAAAGATGGGGGAAGGGACCCATGAAGACTATTCCCTAAACATCAAAGATCTCACAAAACAAAAGGGGGTGCTGTGGCATTTCATGTCGTTTTCCCAATCCTCCAAAACGTTGACACTTATCACATGATTGGCAAAAGTTGAATGAATCCTTGAAAAGGGTAGGCTAGTAAAAACCCGAATCCAGAATCTTCCAAGATGTCCTCCTAGCACTAAAATGTCCCCTGCAAACCATTGAATGATAAGCTGAAAGTATAGCATCAAATTCCTCATCAGGGACACATCTCCTAATTACCTGGTCACTACATAGCCTCGACAGATGAGGCTCATCCCAGATGTAATGTTGAGCTTCACTTCTTAATTTTTGAGCCTATGCCTGATATATAAAAGCAGGAGTTAGTCTGGTCATCAGGTAATTGACAATATGTGCATATCAGGGTTCTTTGAGAACTGAATCAGGAAAAGAATCACAAGTCAGTTTAGAAGAGTCTACTCCCTATGTATCTTTTGGTAGCCTGCTCAAATGGTCGACTACGTGATTTGTCATGCTAACTCGATCCTTTATCTCAATGTCAAACTCTTATAGAAGCAAGGTACACTGTATCAATCTAGGTTTCGACTGTGGTTTCTTTAAAAGGTACCTAATAGCTGCATGATCAGTAAAAATGATGACTTGTGAGTTGAGTAAATATTGCCTGAATTTTTCTAACACAAAGACCACTGCAAAGAGCTCTTTTTCAATTGTTGTGTAGTTTGTTTGAGCTGGATCCAGTGTCTTCGAGGCATAAGCGATGACTCTTGCTACTTTCTCTCCGCGTTGTCCCAGCATAGCCCCTATAACACAATTGGACGCACCACATGAAAGTTCAAAAGGTAAGTTCCAGTCAGGAGCAACTAAAATAGGTGGAGAAATGAGTTTTGATTTTAATGTATCGAAAGCCTTTTTGCAAGAATCATCAAACTCAAATTTTTCATCCTTTTGCAAAAGCTTGGAAAGAGGTAATGCGATTTTGCTAAAGTCTTTAATGAATCGCCTATAAAACCCTGCATGACCCAGAAATGATCTGATATCTCAAAAATAGGCAGGATAAGGCAGAGAAGATATGACCTCAATTTTAGCTTTATCAAGCTCAATCCCCTTCTTAGAAATCAAATGTCCTAATACTATACCTTCATTGACCATGAAATGGCATTTTTCAAAGTTCAAGATCAAGTTCTTTTCAATGCATCTTTTAAAAACTTTTGTAAGGTTGCATAGACAAGTATCAAATGAATCACCATAAACTATGCAATCATCCATAAAAACTTCCATGCATTCTTCTAAAAATTCACAGAATTCAACCATCACACAGCGTTGGAAAGTCCCTGGAGCATTACACAAACCGAAAGGCATCCTTCGGTAGGCAAAGGTGTCGAAAGGACATGTAAATGTGGTTTTATCCTGGTCCTCAGGTGCAATAGGTACTTGAAAGTACCCCGAGAAACCATCTAGGAAACAGTAATGTGATTTTCCAGTGAGTCTTTCAACAATTTGGTCAATAAAAGGCAAAGGGAAATGGTCTTTTCGGGTGGCATCGTTTAATTTTCAATAATCTATACAAACTTGCCACGATTTGCACTCTCGTAGGACCATGATCCCGCTCTTTTTGGGTACTACATGTATTGGACTAACCCACTCACTATCGAAGATGGGATATATTATCCCAACACTCAACAATTTGGTGATTTCCTTTTTCACTACATCTAGGATAAGTGGGTTTAGTCTCCGCTGAGGTTGCCATACCATTTTGGAACCCTCATTCAACAATATCCTATGGGTGCAAATAGCAGGACAAATCCCAGGTATGTCTACTAATGTCCATCCTATAGCCTGCTTATGTTCTCTCAAAACATTTAGGAGTTTTTGTTCCTCAGGTTCGGACAAAGTATTGGCAATTATTACAGGTAATCTATCGTCAGTCTTAAGAAAAACATACTTCAATATGGCAGGTAAGAGTTTCAATTCGAGCACGGGTGGTTGCAAAATGGAAGGAATCAACTTATGAAGTTCAAGAGAGAAGAGATCACTCCCTGTTTCCCTCGATGTGGAGTCCAATTTTTGGCCATCCGACGCAGACGTGACCTGTGACAAACTTTCTTGGTATTCTTCATCCATGCATTAGTGATGAGGTACAGTGCCTTCAGCTATTTCTGCATCAACTTCAGTCTCTACGGAGCCTGGATAACCTGAAAGATTAATGAGAGACCTTTCCCCAAATTTAAGTGAACATAAATCAATATTAAAGGAATTCTCCTACAAGTCATCAGAGACAACATCAAGCATATTTACTCCAAGGAGTGAGTAATCCTCATGGGGGTGTTTCACAGCTTCATACATATTGAAGATTATCTGTTGATCGCCAACCTCTACGGTGATCTTACCTTCCTTCATGTTGATCATGGTGCTCGCTATCCACAAGAAGGGTTGTAAAATCCCATCACCGATGGCAAGGGTATAATTGTAACTTGGAATGATTTTTGAGTGTTTCAAAATTTCCTTGATATGTTCATGCATACACATACACGTAAAGAGTGAATTTTGCACATGTAAATGCCTGTACATGCATTCATGACATTTCCCGGTATATTTGATCATAAATGTGCTTATTGTGAAAATGTGATTTTTTGTGTTTGGAAAATTGATTGGAGTGGATCTTTGTGAGTATTGAATTTTTGGAGAATTTTAGAAACCATCGATGATGGTTACCTCACTGAGTTCGCAAACTCACCCAAAATTGCAACATATTTTTCGGGACCGAGAGTAGACTCTTAGCTCCAGAGGGACTTTTCTAGCCGTGTAGATCGTGTTGACGAGAGGAGTCATGGCTCATAGGTCGGTCAACTGGGACTTTTGGGATGATCCAAATAGATTTGATGTATTTTTCCCCTTTCCTATAGCATGTTGTACTAAGGTTTTGGAGTGATGTACAGACAGTGAAAAACTGACAGATATGTAAAATTCTGATTTTGATGATATTAAATGAGGAAAATTTTGGTTTAAAAAATATCGTGATTTTATACTGATGTTTTATTATTATGATGCCATGTGAAGTACAGTAGTGACTATTCGTAGCTCACTCTTAGCGTAGCATATGCATCGGAATGACCTACGAGCGTCTCGGTGTATACCCTGCGGTAAGGGGGTGCTACATTACCACCCTACCATCCTACATCAAAACATAGCCTAAATTGTTTCTGTATGCATCACTAAACATAACATATTCCTTACCATAAGTAGGTTGAGCCAACACAGGAGCTTCAGTAAGCATTCTTTTTAGCTGATCAAAACTAGTTTGGCATTTAGTAGACTATTCATGTTTCACTCCATTCCATAGCAGTTTAGTCAAAGGGGATGATACCAAACACTGTAGCACCAGCATACCCCCTAAGAGGATATATAGTTGCCACACAAAACATATCTAAATCATACCAAAGCATTAAATATCTTTCTAGAAGCTATATATATATATTGTGTTTATCACATATACATGCCTTATATTGGAGTTAAGGCATGTATATGTGATAAGTACAATATGTTTGATATGTTCTATTTATAGTTTAACATCCGATGGAATGATTTGCTTGAGTTTCTGGAAAGATATTGAATGCTTTGGTATGATTTAGGTATGTTTTTTGTAGCAACTGTTTATCCTCTTAGGGGGTATGGGGGTGTTACACCTTTGTCCAGAAAAAAAAAAATGATAAGCTGAGCTTAGCTAAATAGGTTAAAGCTTGAATGTATGTGCTAGAAAATTGTGAAGAAATCAAAGTTTGTGGAGTACGTTCTCTTAACTTTTAAAATTAGTCATTTTATGTAATTTGTTTTATGGTTTTTATATTCTTTAAGTAACTACTAATATTTTACTTATTTTTAATGTGAAACATGCATAAAGAAAAACTCAAGAAGGAGGATCTTAGAAATGTAGAAAGAAGATATAAAAAATAATTCCATCAGTGGTTAAAGAAATATTTAAGTATTATAAATATATTTTTACTTATAGCTTTTAATAAATTATAATTTATATAATATAAATATTTAATGTTCATTACTCATGACAGGTCACTGAATTGCACGATAAAGAAAATGAAACTGCCTGGAGTTGTTCTCTGGTTTATCACTTGCTTGGAGTCTGGGTTACTAGAGGGTGGAACTGGACATTAATTCCTTGGCCGTCATCAATTTATTATCATCATCTTCCACATCCTCAGTGCCTTATAACACGTTACTTTTGGGGATCCATCACTTATTGCACCACCAATGGATTGTGAAAACTAGACACATTTATCGTTAAGCGAATAAAGTTACGGATTGGCTAGCTAACTATGCCAGATCTCTCGACATTGGCATCTATTGGTATCACAACCCACCTGTAGGTTGCTTCACTATCCTTTTGGAGGATATATCTGGGGTTTCTTTTCCTCGCCTAGTAGCTTAATATGTTTGTTGTTGGACCCCAAACCTGTTTCATTTATTTTGAGCCATGTTTGAATTTTTGGAGTCTTATTAGATCAGTAATTGGATTTGAATTGTGCTAAAGTTAGTATTAATTTAAGTTT
>JAOTAZ010000007.1:15576582-15588969 GCA_025629785.1 Erythroxylum oxycarpum | reverse complement strand
TAAATGTTCATGTAGAGTTTGATTTATCAAAATTTTATACTTTACGTAAAATACCTTAATTTATATATTAATAAAATTAATAATAAACATTTAATCAATATTTTATATTTATTACTAATATTACAAATTGAGTAAACTTACAATTGACAGTTTGCTTCTCGAGATTTCACTCAAACAAATATTGAAAAGTTCAAACTTAAAATGTCAAAGAGAGAAGAACGGGGTTCAATTAGTTACAATGATACAGATGTGCTTTTCATGTCTTGTTTCTAACAAAAAAAGGATAGGATAATGTGCAAGAAAAGAAAGTGTCAAACACTACCTTATCAAAACACTACCTTAAAAGTCTTTCAAATTGTGATCATAAGGAATCTCAATTATTGGTATACAAAATCATTTAACTTGTATAATAATAATACTATCAAGGCAAAACATTCTTTAATTCTTAGTAACATTTTCTTAAAACATATTTTTAAAAATACTGTCACGGAAGAGATAAGGAATGGCCATTCCTAGTCAGTCCACGTGCTAAAAAGTAGGGATCTTTTGGGTCACCTTAACGTGGCTTCAAAGACTCAACCTTGAGTAAAGTCAGACCCACAGTCCTTCTGCAAATGATATTTTACCCACCAGATCCACCGCGGTGAATGAAGCCACATGAAGTTGCCTACCCATTCATTCAGTTCTTAGTATTTATAGAGTGGCTGTGGAGTGGAGTCATTTGGGGATCAATTAAACCGATTTTCAGCCTAGTTTAAGTTTTACTAGCTATTAGATAAAGCTAAAACGCTCTACTTGCTGCTGCAGCGGAACTCTTCACTTGAGTCTGATACAAGTTGACCTCTCTCTCTCTCCATTTTGTATACAATCAGAAACTCATAAGCCATAACAGTCTCCCTCTCACTCCTGATCAAGTCGAGTGCTTCTTTTACATTGGAAGCTCATCTGTCTCTAATGGGGATTAGGGTCTTTTTCTTTGTGTTTCTGTTACTTGGGATTGCGATTTCTTGCGGCCAATCCAAGTACATGGTCTACAACACTTCACAGGGCATAGTTCCTGATAAGCTCAATGTCCACTTGGTTCCCCATACCCATGACGATGTTGGTTGGTTAAAGACTGTTGACCAGTATTATGTTGGTTCTAACAATTCCATCCAGGTAATTCCTTGTTTCTTCTTATACTTATGTATGTAATTGTATTTGCTCACAGACACCTTAGCGGTGCATTGTTTCATGTGGAAGCTGAAGCTTTAGATGTTTTCAATGATATTGACTATACTTATCGTTCTTGATATTACAGGTTGCTTGCGTTCAAAATGTGTTGGATTCTTTGATTCCAGCGCTGTTGGCTGACAAGAATAGAAAATTTATATACGTTGAACAGGCAACTATCTTTTCGGTCTTTCTATTTTCCGACTAATGCTTGGTTACTAAGAAAATGGGAAAATAGAATATGGAGGGAAAGGCGGATGGAAAACCAAAACTTTTTAATCTTTGGCCAGTTAGCTTTCGATAGTAGGGAAATATAGAAAATAGACTTCTTGTTCGTGCTTCTTCAATACACTGAGCTTCAAATGTTCATACCTGATTTGTTTGACGCATATTCATTTTTAGACCGTATTTGCTCGCTAACTTGCAAGAAAGAACACTTGCAAAATGAAAACAAGAGAATTGGTGATTAAAATTGGAGAATTGCATAGGACCATTTTATTCCTTTGCGTTTATGCCAAAATGAACCTATCATCCCAGTGTCATTGCGGTGTTCACAATTACAATGGACCGAACACTGGGGCAAAATCTCAAAAAACTTCAATTATTTGAGTTACTGCTAACACTGAATCTCCTATGACGCAAGTGGTGAGGACTGTGGAGCTTTATTGAATAAGAATTTTTGCCTCAATGCTAACTAGCCACTATACTGTGACCTGTTAAGCAATGAGCTATTGTCATCTCCAAATATTTCGTTCCGTTCATTTCTGTTGTAATTCTTTGTTATGTAGGCATTTTTCCAACGATGGTGGAGGGATCAGAGTGAAGCAATACAGCTTGTGGTGAAGCAACTAGTCAACTCGGGTCAACTGGAATTCATGTAAAATAAACTGTTTAAAACATTACCTCTACAAGCAATATCGTTGTCACTAAGTTTCTGTTTAGTTGAACTGATTAATGATTGCTTTTCATCTATGTTCTGAAGCACAAAATGGTTGGACTTTGGCTCTTCATTTTGGTTTCTTTTGCCCTGCTTGTTGCAGAAATGGAGGCTGGTGTATGCATGATGAAGCTGCGACCCATTATATTGACATGATTGACCAGACAACCCTTGGGCACAGATTTATTAAAAAGGACTTTGGTGTGACCCCAAGAATTGGTTGGCAAATTGATCCTTTCGGACATTCTGCAGTGCAGGCTTACTTGCTGGGAGCTGAAGTATTCATAGTTTTGCCTAAATTTTCGCCAACTATCTGAATTTCCTATGGAGCTTTTTCAAGTGATTGATAACATAGTTGCTATTGATATTGGTCTAGGTTGGATTTGATTCTTTCTTCTTTGGGCGGATAGATTACCAGGACAGGGCAAAACGCAAAATTGAGAAAAGCCTTGAAGTAGTATGGCAGGGTTCCAAGAGTTTTGGATCATCATCACAGGTAAAATGAATGGATTTGCCTTGCTTCTTCTAGCTTATGTGCATTTTTGCTTTGATTTACATGGGTTTCATCATTTGTTCATTTGGTGGAGTTTGTAAGGAATTATGTTGGGGAGATTTTCCTGTCATTTTGGAACTATTGGTAACACGAAATATATCATCTTATCCTAACTATTTTTATTGCTGTTCTAGATTTTTGCTGGTGCATTTCCAGTGAACTATGAGCCTCCTCCTGGTGGTTTCTACTTTGAAGTCAACGATAACTCCCCCGTTGTCCAAGTAAGTCATGGGAAAAAGGTCTCTTTTCTTATGAGCTCACTAATATTCAGTGTTTTATTTTATTAATTTGGATCTCTCTTCCTTTAAGGATGATGTGGACTTATTTGATTATAATGTTCAAGAAAGAGTCAATGACTTTGTTGCTGCTGCAGTAGCACAGGTAATAGCTAATCTGTCAAGGTATGGAATAATTTTACTCTCAAATTGTCCAAGAGTTTCGCCAATTTTGAGGATCCCCATTAGCTTTTAATTTGTTTCTCCCTTCTCATGTCCATGCTAAAACAAATTGACTCTCATTCTTGTTTACTGAAATTGCCTCAAGATATTGTGGTGCAAAATATGTGACTGGATTTTTTTTAAAGATTTAAGGGATTTTACTAAAGATGCATTTATTCTGGCGATATTACTTGCTGACCTTGGTCATATCAACTTAAAAGTTTCTTAGGGGTGAAGCTACTCATCACATTGGGTTAGACTGGGACCTACAATTGAACTGAGTTGCTGATATTGTTAGCATGAAAAGAAATTTTGCATCCTTTTCAAATGGTCCTTCCACTTAATGACAATTCATTCGCAGGCCAATATAACCCGTACAAATCATATAATGTGGACTATGGGGACAGATTTCAAGTATCAATATGCACACACATGGTTCCGGCAGATGGACAAGTTTATTCACTATGTGAATATGGTAACTGTTACGCAAATGCATCTGATTTTGTTTTATATTGTATACTATCAAGTTATTCTTTGAGACCACCAATGCCATGCTGTTGAATAAAATGATGAATATCAGAGAGTTCCCTAATCAAGGAAATTAGTATCCGGACGATATGCAAAGATGTGATGTAACAATTAATTGTATCATTAGTGTACTTAAACAGAAATAAGATACCAGTGGCACAAACTTGTGGTTGTTGTTCTAAGACACCTAATATTTACTTGTTTTAGCCTATAGAAATGGTCAAATGTCTTTGAGACTTTTAGATCCATAGCTATTGTAAAAAAAAAAAAAAGCGGACTTTAAAGTCAATCAAGTTGGAGAGCATTTCCAAATGGATTCATTCCAAGATATATTGCCAACTTGCTTTTCACTTTGGGTAACAAAATCAAAATGTAATATTTTGGAATCGGCAATATTAATTTGCATCTTGTTATGAAATCAGCTCAAGTCATTATGATAATAAGTTATGAGTGTTTCCAGGATGGACGTGTAAATGCACTCTATTCTACGCCATCCATATATACAGATGCAAAGCATGCTGCAAAAGAGTTGTGGCCGATAAAGACTGATGACTTCTTCCCGTGAGTTTGTTGTCTAAAGGCTATTACAATCTGTTAGTGGGTTGTTACCTTATCATTGAGCATATTTAACATCTGGAACATGTGACTATACAGCTATGCAGATCGTGCAAATGCTTACTGGACTGGGTACTTTACAAGCAGATCAGCAATAAAACGTTATGTCAGAATGCTGAGTGGCTATTACATGGTAGCTTCCCTGTCATTTGTTTTAGTTATTTGAAGGCTTATGCAGTCCAATATTGATTTATTGTCTATTCATGTGTGATAGACCACTAAAGACATACTTTCACAAGAAGACTAAGTCAAGAGCAAATAATGTAATTAGATGGCAGTTATTAGAGGAAAAATGGGAAGAGTTGGTAGTTTCAGATTTTCAGTAGAAGTGGGTTACTTGTTAGTTTCCGATTTTCAGTAGAAGTAGGTTACTTGTTATCTACAATTAGGATTTATTATTATCTAAAATTAGGTCTCTACGAGTCAAGTCTATAAATAGGTCTATACAATTGTCATTAGGGTGTGCAATCTTTCTATTTTTAAATATATTCTTGGAGTTTAGGCAGCTTGAATTGTCTTTTGTTACTGGTGTGGTTGTCTGTGAGATTCTCCAGTACTCTCCATATCAGTTTATTTGCATTCAATAAACAATCGTATTTGTCCTTTCCAAAGCGTATTCTTTATTTCCTTTTAGTTCTACCCATGTGCTACTGATTTTTGTCAGGCTGCAAGGCAATTAGAGATTTTCAAAGGAAGGAATAACATGGGGCCAAACACAGACTCATTGGCTGATGCTTTGGCGATTGCACAGCATCATGATGCAGTGAGTGGTACAGAAAAACAACATGTGGCTAATGATTATGCCAAGCGATTGTCAATAGGTTACACAGAGGTGAGACATGATTTGATCAGAGCTTTTTGACTACCATTTTTCTTATCTATTTAAATGTAATAACAGATCTAATGCCCTTTATGTTTCTATCCTACATAGGAATTAGTTCTATATTGCGATAGGTAAAGTATCCAATTTTGGAAGTTTAATTAGTTTGTGTATCCCCGCTATTAAATAGATGGCTTAAAACCTAGTTAATAATAAGTTATTCTAGTTTTGCAAAATGTTATGTAAAAACTCTTTTCTACAGGCTGAAAAGGTTGTTGCATCTGCACTTACTTCCCTGGTTGGGTCAAGATCAGAAATTGGATGTCAGAATACGGCTACAAAATTTCAACAGGCAAAGATCAGTACCCTTTAGCTTTGTTAACCATTTTTTGTGTATTGTTAATACTAAGATTATTTTATTTTATTTTTCCTATTTTTGTGCTCTCCATAGTTCATGGCACTTAAGAGATACCATGGTCTTCTTTGTTATTGCATTCTTTTAAGTGATGGTTATCATAATAATTCAAGTGGGTCAATTTCTGGATTACAAACTTTAGGATACACATTGAAATTAATATAAGACTTGGTTAGCTTTATTAGAACATTTTTTCCATCTTAGAAATCAGTTGACTAGTAAGTTACTTATTCTTTATTTTCTTTTTGTCTTCAAATGAAATTTACTCTAAACTGAATTTTGACTTGGTTCTCTTTGGCATTATCTCAGTGCCCACTTCTGAATATAAGCTACTGTCCTGGGTCAGAAATCAGTCTATCTAGTGGGGAAAACTTGGTAAGGATGTTATATGATACCACCACCAGGTGATATTTCTACATATTTAGCTCTGCTGGATAATTTTAATCTAAAATGAGATGACTTATTGATATATATACTTCTAGATTCTTGTGGTCTATAATTCTCTTGGATGGAAGAGAGAAGATGTGATTCGAGTTCCTGTGAGTATCTCTGTATTTACTTCTAGTAATATATTAAGTCTTTGCTTAATATAACAAGCAATATATTCGATAACTTTCTTAACACATTTGTTTGGCAACTAATCATTTCCCGAATTACAGTTCCTGGATTTTTAACGTTCCTTTTTTGGTTTCTACTATGTCTTCATCATTATCCATAACTATAATCAACATTCTTATCACCCTTACTGACCTATGAATTCACATACAATTTTGCATATTACCAATTGAATCTTAGTTTCTCTCTCCCTCTCTCTCTCTGTCTCTCTCTCTCTTTCAATTGCTTGTATGACTCTGCGCAGAGAGTTGTTTCTAGAGTAGTGTGCTTGTTCCAGTTTTGCATAACAAGAGCATCTTCCTGAGTAGTATATCAAACTTATAAGTACCAGGTACCAACTTTGATATCTGCATTTTTTAGGTCATGAATGAAGATATTGTGGTGCGTGATTCAAAGGGAATAGAGATCGAATCACAACTTCTTCCGTTAACAGAAGCTCATGTGGACTTGAGGAACTATCATGTTCAGGCCTATTTAGGTATAACTCCACCAGAAACACCTAAGTATTGGTTGGCATTTGCAGTATCCGTTCCACCCTTTGGCTTCAATACTTACAGCATCTCAAGGACAAAGACACAAGGTTTGGCATGTTTTACAAATCAATCTTTCCTAGTGGAACAAACTACAACCTATTTCTCATAGTTGTGGATATTGATTTGTCATTTTTAATCTCTTCATGTCTATTATAGGTTCTCGGTGCTCTAAATCATCCGCATACACCATTCAAGCAAACAAGAAATCTATTATTCAAGTTGGTCATGGAAACTTGAAGCTTACTTTTTCCACAGCTCAAGACAATCCTATTAGCTATGCTAATAGAAAAAGTGCAGTATGTTAACCAACAAAGGATTTACTTTTTATTTTTTCTGTTCTTGACTACTCAAGATTGTTCACAACATCTTTATGCGTTTGTACTTTACACTTAGTTATTCAGGTAGCTCTTAGTTATTCAGGTAGCAATATAGAAGTGCTTCTGTCCCTAATTCCTGGGTTTCTAATTTATGAAGGTCAGGGAATCAGTTGATCAGTCGTTCATTTTTTATGCCGCACATAATGGAACTGGAAATCAAAAAGATCCACAAGTATGATGCTGAAATTCCTCGTCTATTATTCATCCTTTCGGTTTGAGATGAAGTGACCTGGATTCAACTTCTTTTATACCCGTACAAAATGATCTCATCTTGTTTCTGGCATTTTAATTTCTAGAATGATGGGGCATACATCTTCCGTCCAAATGGTTCATTTGCCATAAAGCCTGAACATCAGGTTTGCAATGATTTTTCGAAGTATGTTCCACAAAAAGTAAAATATTGTATTGCTCACTAGTTCTGAAACATGTTAATCAGGTTCCTGTGACAGTTATACGTGGATCAATAGTAGATGAGGTACATCAGCAGATGAATCCATGGATTTATCAGGTGCCTTTCCTATCACCTGGTTGCTATCATTTAGATAATATTTTCCCATCATGATTGCTTATTATGCTTCATCACCACATAAAAACTTTGTTGTTGCTTTAAAATATATGCAGATTAACAGATTATACAAGGGCAAAGAGCATGTTGAAGTCGAGTTTATTGTAAGCTTAACTGATGGCTCCTTAATTTTTTGGCTCATTTCTTTATGTTTATTAAGTGTTTATTGTGTTTGTGGAATCTGTTCTCTTCATTTCTTTTTGGTGTGCTAATACTGTGCTAGTTCAGATTGGCCCAATACCCATTGATGATGGAATTGGCAAAGAGATCACTACAAAAATTACAACTACTATGGCGACTAATAAGACATTCTATACAGATTCTAATGGACGTGATTTCATTGAGCGGGTAGGTTGAATCTGACCCATTTTGTTTTGTCATTCTTGTGGTTGTTGGCCTAGCAATATGTCAATTGTCAGAGTGTCTTGATGGTAATAGCTTGACTTTTGGAAAGATAATTTGAGCAAGATAGTTGGATTGCTTTAAGTTAGGCAGCACGGAGGACTTACTTCTTTCTCATGAATTCCTCTTCTGTGGAAGCATCTCTAACTGAAGATTTGTTTACTTTGCAGATTCGTGACTATAGAACAGACTGGAATTTGGAAGTGAACCAACCTGTTGCTGGAAATTACTACCCAGTATGTAACTCAGAAAGTGACTATGTTGTCAGAGGACAGCTTGCTTTTGCTTTTAATACTATACATTTTATATACGTATTCTGTTTATTGTTGTAAGGATGAATTATATCTCATGAACTGGTTAAGGTGAGAGATCGAAGATATTTGTCCTATGTGTGATTTATTAGTCCTTTTGAATTGGAACTCTTAACCTTCTTGCATTCATATACAAGTTATTCCATGTATCACATAGTTGCGAAGATGAACAATTACTTTTCTCGAGTTAAATTGGTTATGTTCTTAATTTTTTTTTTAATTTTTTCAGATAAATCTTGGAATCTATGTTCAAGATAATCAGAAAGAATTCTCCATTCTAGTGGACCGACCTGTTGGAGGATCTAGCATAGTAGATGGACAATTAGAGCTGATGCTTCATAGGTGTGTTGCCTCTCTTCTGATTATCAGTCTGCCATGACCATTGTATTTAGCACAGTATCTAAGGAATTGGGATGACAACGGTTAAAATTTCATTGTTTGTGTATGGTTGATGACATTGCTGAAAAAACCACCAATATGTTGTTTATGTTGTGGATGGGTTGATGATGGAGTTGAAGAAAAGCTGCTTTTGAAACATTGCCACATAGTTTTACGCCTTTATGGCTGTGTTAAGTATCCTCGTAAGCCAATATGCATTCATGGACTCCTTTTGCATGCAGGAGACTGCTACTTGACGATTCCAGGGGTGTAGGAGAGGCTCTAAATGAAACAGTCTGTGTTCTTGATAAATGCACGGGACTGACGGTAACCATATTCCCTCTTGAAAACCATTATTGGCGTAATATGTTAATTGTTTATAGCATTACCTCTGAGAGCATCACTTGTTTTAGTTAAATTACATTCCTTGTCTACTATTAACCTTGTATAGCTCAGAATCTTCCTGGCATGATTTGAGTTATAATTTCTTTGATTCTCAGATGTACAAACTGTACTTGTGATCATTGTGAAGTCTCGAAATACAAGCACAAAAGCCTGGATTTCCTACCTTTAACTTGGATGTTTTGGTTGCAGATCCAAGGAAAATATTACTTCAGAATTGACCCTCTAGGAGAAGGAGCCAAATGGCGCCGCTCATTTGGCCAGGAGATATATTCACCCTTGCTACTAGCTTTTTCTGAAGTGGTAAGATTGTAGAATTAACAGAATGAGGATGATATACTTCTTGATAATCTGAATGGATTCCTTTTGCAGAATGGAGATGACTGGATGAACTCTCATATAACTAATTTCTCAGGCATCGAATTCTCATATGTCTTAACAGATAATGTTGCAGTTATAACTTACCAGGTACTTGGAACTTTGTATGTTGAAAGTCATCAGTCTGCTCTTCTCTCTTCTGCTTTTCAGTGGGATAGATATAAGATTGTAACAATTTCAGATGGCACAGCATCTTGTCTTTTGAAGTTGTCTCCTTCTTCCAAAGTATGAATACTCTCTCCCCTGAATATGCAGGAACTTGATGATGGAAAGGTCCTTCTTCGTTTAGCACATCTATACGAGGTTGAAGTTCCTCTCTTACTCTGGCCATGGAAATGGTATTAGTGTCATATTGGTGTCTGCAACTTAGAAATGTAAACAACTTTAAGATGTTAATGATTTTTCTCATAGTATTTTCATTGGAACATTTTGCTTTTATTACCATAACCGATTAGTAATACTGATTAACAAACAGACTAGCCTCACATATACAAGACACCTGCAGTCCATTCACTAAAGCTCTGACTCTCTATATATTGACATATGTCTGTCACCTAGCTGTATGAATTTAAGCATTCTGATTCTTTAACTACTTTTGACAAATTTGTTGCACGCATTCAATTGTTAATTATTCTATATTCCAATCATGTTTACGAAATCCTAATTGTTATTTTGCCTTTTGGGGTTCATGGAATTATGCTAAGATTGGAGAGGATAAGGATCTTTCTGTGATAACAAGCGTGGAACTTAGAAAGTTGTTCCCTCAGAAGAAGGTAAAAGTAATGGTTTAATGGCAACTCAGGAATCATTCTCTATAAGCGTTTAGCTTTCCTCTTGTAAAATTGTGCTTACCTAGTGTTATTTCTTTCTGCTTTTCTTTTTCTTGCAATTAAGATCGGAAAAGTGACAGAAATGAGCTTATCTGCCAACCAAGAAAGAACAGAAATGGAGAAGAAAAGACTTGTCTGGCAGACAGAAGGCCCGTCGAAAGAAGCAGCGCCACCACCATCGCAGAGGGGTGGACCTGTGGATCCGGTTAAACTCGTGGTTGAGTTAGCCCCATTGGAAATCCGAACCTTTGTTATCGATTTTGGACACTCATCTTATACTCTATTTGATGCATGATGGCTGTGAAATGCACCTGAAGAAAAGTCTACCTAGTTTAAGAATGCAACAGACTTCTGATTCTGACTCTGATGCTTTTTTCGAGGCTGAATAAAGCTCTCTGATTTGATTCAGAAGACTTGGAACAGCAGGTAGACTGACTGAATAAGTTTTTCTTACCTCTTCTTTCTTTACGTGAATAAGATATGTATCAGAGTTAGGCTCTACATGAGGCGTTATTTAGTGATCTTAGATCAGGGGGATGCAGTTGTAGTGTTTGTGTGTAAGTTAAGCCCTTTTTTCTTTTGGTAGCGTGTTCTAATTATGAAAAGACATTGTTTCGGTTTATATTGGAAAGTGAAACGACTGATATTTTGTCCGACTTTTTTATATTTGTATTATTAGATGATATTATCACAAAACAAGGTAGGTGTGGAGATTGTCCTGTATTCAGTGAGCTGAGCACTAAAGGGCCATATCTCGTGCATCTTCATATGGGAAAGGAGTCCGCATGAATTCAATGCATTTGGTTGAAATTGATTGGATTTTAAGTTTTTTTTAATGATTTATTTTGGGAAAATTTGAAATCTGATTTTTACAAAAACTTAATTCAATTTAAGAATTGAACTTCTTTTACGTAATTTTGTGTGTAACAAAAGAACAAGTTGATTTTGGTTCTTCGTTATGTAATCATCGTTTTCTGGTGGCTTGTTCCTGTCGTCGGGGTCTCAAGTGGACATGGTTTTGGTCGTATCTGACACGCGGTCGGTTTTCTATGTTTACCTAATTGGATTAGTCCGCAAATATACTTTACCCTTCCATATCGGTTTCGTCCTGTCCAAAATCAGATTTCTAAATGCTATGGTTAGAACGTGCAGCGTACACTCTTCGCTACGGTTTCAAATCCCCGTAGCTGATATTTATATACCTCCCGTTTTATCTATAGGTGTTCCAGTAACAGTCATTGCCCCTCCCTCGGTTGTTTGTAACCTATAACAAACAAACAAACGTTGCACAGAGATATCGGCTAGTTTTCTGTTTTTACTTTTTAGAGATATTATCAGCTTCGCCTGGTCTATTGGAACAGTATAATTTAAGTGAAATCAAACTTCGAAATGCATATTTTAAATGACATGTGGAAATACATATTCATGTTTGCAAACCAATTTTAAATCTTTAAAATGTGTATAATAAAAATAATAATGTATAAATTAATAATAGTATCCCGATAAATAACTTATACTAGTCCTTATTAATTGCAGTTAATAAACGTGACAAATACTACCAATCATTATATGAAAATGATTATACTAAAACTACAGTTTAATGTTGTATAGATTGTGGTTGGGTCCGCCAAATGAGGCCCAACTTTAAGCCCAGATATCGACAACCCAGTAGTAGAAGATCATCTCCCATACAAACACTAAGACCTACGTAAAGACGTAACCTAGCAATTATTCCATATATAAGATACTATTCAGCCATAATGGAGATACGATATTACAACCCTAGTTTTCTCTACTCTTGGCGACCATAACCCTTACTGTTGGACCCCGTTACCGAGACTCAACTTCTTGGATCATAAATCTTGAACTGAAACCCCAAAAGGGTTACTTGTTGCTTAAGCCATGCTTAAACCATACTTGTGGTGAGCTTACATTGGTTATACCTCAAAACGCAAATGTACCTCGTCATAGAAATCATATTTTGAATCTCTAAAACCTCAAATTTCCAATGATCCAAAAATCCCCTCAATTAAAATACAAAATAAAAGAAATTATACCTTAAACTAAGGACCATGTTCA
>JAOTAZ010000007.1:15384145-15403271 GCA_025629785.1 Erythroxylum oxycarpum | reverse complement strand
TTATTAATAATAAATATTTTCATTACAAAACTGTAACTGAAGAAGATAAAGTTACATGTAAATACACTTGCTTTCCAAGGCACTATATTTACATAACTCCAACAATTTGGAGGTATCATTCAACATTCAAAGATCATTCGGAACACCTTATAATTGTTTTATAAACATTATGAAGGAATTAATTTTATGCTAAAGCTAATAAATGCACCATTAGAGCTATTATAATTGAGTATTTGGGTTATGTTATCCTAGTTGAAGGGGTTTGAATAGACCTAAAAAGATAGAAATAGTAATTAAATGGCCTATTCCTTACACGTTCAAATAGTTGAGGGGATTCTTAGTCTTAATGAGTTACTATATTTGGTTTATTGAACCTTATGGCCAAAGGAGAAAAAGTCATACTAATCTTTTGAAGAAATATACTTTTGGTTAGAATGAAGTGACCTATTTTAAGGACTTAAAAAGCAAACGTTCATATCCCACTATCAAACCTTCATTATAGAAATTGATATATGTGAAAGTAGGTTAATATTGCATGAGTGAAAAATTAGCATCCCATAGTTTTTCTTTTCAGTAAATCATTATAGTTTTTCTTTTCAGTAAATCATTAGCAACAAAGTATGAATCATTATTAGCTTATGAAAAGGATTTCATCTTTATCGTAATGACTACAAAGTATCGACAAAATTTTCTTAATGATAGGAAGTTTACTATTAAGATTGATCACAAAAGTCTCAAATATCTTTTGGAATAAAGAATCAACACTTCCTTTCTAACCAACTTGCCTTCCAAAAATTTTTAGGTATGATTTTAAGATAGGCTACAAAACTAGAAAGAGCAACCCAACTTTTAGTGCATTCTCTAAGACCACAAGTGTGAATTGTTCACCCTAGCATTATCACGTATTCAAATTGAGGTATTAGAGAATATTAAAGGGAGTTAGAGTAGGGTCCCCAGTATATGAAATCAAAATTTGATCTTTGAACTAGAGACACTACCTTCTATTTCATTTCAATTTTATAAGAACACTTTAAAGTGAAAAGAGAGAATTATAGTAGCACATGATAATGAGTTAAGAACAAGGATCATAACTTTGATGTATAACAATTTCGAGGAGGCTATTCAGATATCTTATTTACCATTAACTGAATTTAATTCATGTTCCATTATAATTGGGTACAAGAGATGTTAGGAATCATATCAATACGAATCAAATTTGTCAAGCCAAAAAATAAGAAATTATAGTACCTATGTGACTTCTTCAGCCATTTTTTGATCCTAATTAATGTTAGGTTGAGTTCAGTTTAGATTTCATTGAAAGATTTCTTAAATCAAAGGGTGATTATGTAATTATGGCGATGGTAGATAAATTGAGCAAATATGTTCACTTTGCTTCCTTACTTCATCCTTTTATAGTTAAATAACGTAATTACCAGTGACTCATATTTTCAAGTTACATAGAATATCTTGTGCTATTGTAAGTGACAGACTCAACATTTCTTAATTTTTTTTGGGCAAGAATTATATTAATTATAGGGAATCAAATTGCGCCTATCTTCAACTTACCATCCTCAATCAAGTAGACAAATTGAGTTTCATAAATAGATGTTGGAGATATAATTAAGTTGTATAATTGGAGATCTAACTCATAATTGGTACAAATAGCTAGCCTTAGTAGAATGGTAGTATAGCAACCATCTTACATTTTTCAATCAATACCATGCCATTTGAATTTCTATATGACTTTCGTCTCTAATAAACATCCTCCATTTTAATTTTGCTTACAAGATAATGGTTTTTATCAAGGTCTTAAGGATATAAAAACAGTTGTATATAAAAATGTTTATGACAAAGGGAACCAATCGAAAGTTTTCTCCTCAATTCTATGGACCTTATACAATCTTAAGTAGCATTAGTCAAATGGCATCTAAGGTATAGTTTCCTTAGGTGTTTTTCATCCAATCATTTTTCAAGTATCATAACTTAATTGAATTATGTCAAGTTCTTTGAACATCTTAACCATTATTCCAATAATAATTATTTTGATTCATAATTCTCCATTAGTTATATTATAAAAAAGATTAGTGAGGAGGTATGTTGTGTCTAGTTTCTATTACTTTTAATTGCCTTCATATCTTGATTTTGGTTATAAATTCTTGTGTTTTGATCCAAATGTGAGATAGATTGTGTGGAAATAGTGTGAAAATTGCATGAATATTAATTGGATTATTTTGTGAATTTTATATGAAGATTGAAGGGAAAGTTGACGTAAATTTGCATGAAAGGAAAAGAAAAAAAAACAAAGAAAGGTGGTGATTAAAGTTGTTACCACTGTGACTAAGTTTGTCATGGTAGTCACCACCGTGACATGTTGAGTCACCACTGTGACCACCTCATGCACACCCGTGACTACTTCTTTGCATTCATTTAAGTCTGACACGTTCAGGTTGATGGCGTAACAACCCTAAACGTAGACTCATGCTATAAATGGAAAGAGAAGGAGAGGTAAAGGGTGTTGGGAACCGAGAGGGTTAGCTCACATTCGACATTCTATTCTTCACTCTTCACTCTTTACACACAAAACAGACACATTCAAGAGGCACAGAGAGATAGAGAGAAAGAAGAGAGAAACAGAGTGACTCGGTGAAAGAGAGAAACACAGTAGAGAGGTGAAAGCTAAGGATAGATGTCGAAAGCGAGAGCTGGAGCTAAATCCATTGAGCTTAAGTAACCATTCGCTTGGGTGAGAACAAGCTGAAGCAGAAGGCAAGAGCTAATGCGGAAAGCTTGAGAGGGGAAGGAGACCAACCTTACTCCCTTATTTGATCCTTGTTTGCTTATTCTATTTTTCATCTGTTTCTTAGTTTATTGTTTATTTATTAAACGTATAACTTCTTATCTTAATCGAGTGCTATTTGTTTTCTTTTCATAGTTCATCTTTAGTTTTCTTTCTGTTCATCGCTTTTATATTTTTCAGTTGATAGTAACATGCAATTAAAGTGTATGGAGATAGTGAACTGTGTTCATACTATTATGGGTTGATCTCTTTCTCTTAAGAATTAATGTAGCTATTTTAGTCAAATGTGCATGATTAAGAAATTGTATTGTTGTCTTATGTTTGCTATAGTTTCTGAATTGAATAGACGTAATAACATGATCAAACTTTGCATCATTTTGGTATTAAACGAAGGTTTGAGAGGAGAAGTTTAATATGAAACTAGAAACTATAGACGCTTAAGTTATGAATTAAAAATACATTAACTTAAGTGATAACTAGTAGTCAGATTTCTATAATTAATTCAGATGATAACTTGTTGAATACGAAAGTTAGATTAGTTCATTATTCAAGTTGATTTTGAACTCAACGGTTAATTTTAGTAAGACAACTTTTCAATTATTTCTCCTTAATCATATATAAGAGATTAAATTAATGAAATTAATTCTCAAGTGTCTTCTATTTTGACTAATCTATTCGTCTTTGCTTCCGGTGAATCATTATATTTTTCAGTTTAATTTTGTGATTTTCTTTAAAGCCTTAACTCAACAAATCGGGATAGAGTATTTAGAATTGCATCTATTTTTATTTTTGTTCAAGATTAATTTGAGTGGACCAATTTCACCTCTGTGAGAGACAATCTTGAGTAATCACTACAACTACCTTTTATACTTGCAAGTAGGATAACCTAGGTAAATTTTATAACTTTTTGGGCATAACCAAGCATAATCATCTTATGACTCAGGTGCTTGTTTAGTGGTCCAATTTAATCGCAAAAAGATGCAATATAAGAGTATCTTAATGATTTGTATTAAAGGTTTTCATAGTTGAACCTTGTGAATAAGGTTTTTCAAGGGAGAGAAAATGTTATATAGTTAAATTCAAGGATTAGTTATCAAAAAATTCCAAATTTTACTTAATTTTGTAAACGTCTAAACTTTAAAAAGTGATAATAAAATAATCAAAATTTTAATTTTTCATAAAAGTAGCCTGTTGTTAAACCTTTTATTAATGGTGCTTACATGGCAAGTGATAATGGCTAATATATTTCCATGTGAACCATAGGTTCTGCATAAACTACGTATTTACTTAAAATTAAAAGGATTAAAAAGTAGTTGCTTTAGCCAAATGTAGTCAGGGTCTTGACCAGTGGAAAAAAGTTAGTGAATAGTGAAAGTGATAAGGAATGAGGTCATAGGTACTAGTAGAAACTTCATGAATGATTATACTTTTGTTAACAAATCTATTCCTCCCTCCTTTTTTTTAATCTTCTTTTAAAATTCTTTAAGCTTTTGTTTGGATTGAAGGAAAGAAAAAGAAAGGAAAGGAAGAGAAATGCAATTCTCTTGCTTTCCATTGTTTGGACAAAAATAAGGTAAGGGAAAGTAAGAGAATGTAGGAGAATAGGAGTGAAATTTAGTCCAAATACATTTCCCTCCAAATTGGTTGGAAAAGGAGGAGAAATGGAAGAGAAAATAACCTTATCTTTTGGAAATTACCATTATATCCTTATTTAACTCAACAAAAATGACATTCTTAGCCACAATTATCTTCCATAACACAACTCCCGCTTGTTTCTTTTACACAACTCGCGCCCTTTTCTTCTACACAACTCCTGTTCTTCTGTGCCAAAGAGGTAAGGTAAGCTACATCATTCTCTCGTTTCTTCTGTTTGCAAGCTGTATATGCTAATCCTCTGCTTTAAACTTGTCGTTATTATTTTTTATTTTATTGAATTTGCGAAACTGGGACCTGCATGTCCTCGCCCCTCAAAACAAACTATGGGTAGTTACTACCTGCATATAAATAAATGGTAAAGAATAGTAACATGAAAAAAGCTTTAACCTTTCCTCTTTTTTCTTTCATTATATCGTTAATGTGGATCCAAAAAATATTCAAAGTGGATGTGTGGGCTTTTCTTTCTTTTGAAGACAAATTTTCTGTTAAATTTCAAGGTCGGTGAATGTCCTGGACCATTTCGTGTTTCAAATCCCAGGATTTGATTACTTCAGGTGATGGAAGGGGACTTTTACAAGTGAATAGAAACGAAAATTTAAATGTGTAACAAAAATTTTTGGCTTAGGAAATCTGATGTGGGAGCCGACTGAAAAGATTATAGCTGTTAGCAGCTTTCAATTTGGGGCTTGTTTTCATATGTTTAAAGATATGGAGGGAAACAAAACCCTTAGCTGGTTTGGTGCTTTAATTTTCCATTAGTTTTTTGTAAGAATGATTGACGGAACTGCTTTCTACATTTTCACCCAACTGATGTGATTAGTTAAAAACTGATCATACGCGTTCAGTTAACTGGTTTATCAGTTCTAGTTCTTTGCCTTACGAAGGGAATTTTAATTGTACTTGTTTAAATTGTGAACTGTATAATATATGATTCTGTTGATTGATTTTGGGCTTCTTCCACGGACACATGCATCATGTCACATTGACATTTCATTGTCCACAAATGTCAGTTAACATTATGAGGTTGCATTACCTCCTCTCATTGACTCGAGTATGGTCATTGATTCATCACAACTTTTGGAGCAACGTCCACAATCATACATAATAGAACCATCATACATTGGCATGGATCTTGCTTTTCAAAATGTATTTGCCACAACAATTTTCAACCAATCTGCTGTAACCTAGCAAGAGAGGAAAAGATGGAAAGCATAGGTTATGAAAGGGGAGATAAAATTTATGCCAAGAACAAATACTCAAGCAGTCTCTTTTGGGGGTAGTGATGTTGGATGGATAGTGACTTTAATTGGATAAGTTTTGGGGGTTTACTGGTGAAATGACCAGTCTTTGTTTGAGTTGGTAAAGGTATCAATGGTAATTTAAAAGAAAACTGGAGGAGCGAGAGGGTAGGGAGTTAAAACCAAGAAAACTTCCATAAGAAGGAAAAAAGTATGGACAAAATGGATGTTGGCTAATTTGTAGTTGCTTGATGTAATGAGGTAACGGATGGAGAGGAATGAAATGTTGTACTCTTAACAATTTGTGTATGCACTAATGAGGCACAAACTGGTAAATTTGTGATTCACTTCCAACCTAAACCCTTCCCATTTTTCCTAATTCGGTGCCATTAGCACAGGATGAATTATTCGTGATCTAGTTGCAAAAAAAAATTTGGATTTCATTATTCGTTCATAGATGAATCCATTTTACTTTATATCTGTACGCATGTCCTCTATGTATGTAGTTAGTTATCTTCTTGTTTATATGTATGGTCTTAATGAGATATGTGATTTTGGCAGAAACATATGCGCAAAATCTGATGACAACATGGTTTCAGAAACAATTCAGATAAATCTATCCACTAATGGTGAGGTTGAGAAGAGTCTTCAAAAACGTAGTCATGTCTTTCCACATAATGGCACAGATCATCATCTAAAGTTAGGTTCCAAGGAAATTGTTGCTAATCCTATTGGCGATGGAACTTCAACTGGAGAAGATATTCATGCAATTTGTACAGGAGATAGAGGTGACAACTTTGATGACAGCTTTGATAAGGAGGCATTGCCTGATGTTGTATCTGTAAGGCTATTCCTTTTTAAATATTAGCTGTATGTGGGATTGTAAATACTAAAGATTTTAGCATTTCTTTCTTATGTGACTTACTAGCAGAAGAAAGCAAGACCGAAAGACTTGAGTTTTCAAGATTTGTACAACAAAGACATTTTTGATGACGATGAAGACGAAGATGACAGTGATTGGGAACCATTACAGAAGCATGTGGAGATTATTAAGTGGTTTTGCACTAACTGCACTATGATTAATCTTGGTGACGCTGTTCATTGTGATGTATGATCAAATTCTTTATTGCCTTTTATTTGATCTCAGTTTCAAAATGGTTGCATTTTCAGATTGAAGCTTCTTGTTATGAATAACACTTGCAACAATGGGTTTTGTGTGGGACAATGTACCAGTAGATAATTTGGTGATATGTCTTTACGCAGGTATGTGGGGAACACATGGAATCTGGTATCCTGAGGCATGGGTATTTTGCATCTCCTTTGTCACAAGATACAGATCTCACTAAGGGTGAGTATGGGGGGTGTATCGAGAAATTAAAGTGGTTTTTTTTTTTTTTGGAAATTCATTTAAGTGTTTTCTTGAGATATCTCCATCCCCCATGTGTATAGAAATTTATTTTTTCCGGGATGCTTAATGATCTTAGTCTCTATTTGGCATTGTGATTGCATTTGCCAAACCTACATTCCCAGACAGACACAACTGCACAAGTGTTTGGTAAAAGGAAAAAGCTGTATATTCCATATGAAGGTTTTGAAGATCCAGCTATTTGAGTGTTGATGAAACCTGCATTTGAAAATTTATTTTATCATAAAATTTTCAACTTAAAAAGATAAAAATAACTAAAATTTGAATATAGTCTTATTAAAATTTATTAATATAAGCAATCTATTATTAAAAACCACTCTATAAACAGTAGGTTTGTACATTGTACCTTTGTAAATCCAACTGCAATACCAAACAAACTATGACCACTTTTGGCTTATCAGTTTTAGAAATATGAATATCTTGAACTTAAAAACTAGTATTGGATTTAGTAGGTACTAGAAGAAGTCTGCAGTAGAAAAAGATCTTGTTGTCTTCTTTTCCTTTTTGGCCAATAATCAAATGAAATGTACGAGTACATCCAGAAAAATAAGAGAAATGTCAAAATCATACAATGAGGCTTGTACAGATATAATTTTAGGAAGTATATTAAATGGCTAAGGGTGTGTTTTAGGAAAAATCAATGATTGATGTTTCTTTATGGTATAGCTTCTTTATCCAGACTACAAATTTCTTGGTGTGATAAACATAAAAGTTTTGAGTACGACACATTTGTCTCATTAAACTTTCTTAATTTATAGGTTAGAAAAGTCAATTTATTGCATATATTTGTCTGTTTAGTTTTTAATTATATAAAATAAATTAACAACCTTGATTTTGTTTAGAAAATGATGGACAATCTAAATTGTTTGGAAAGCATTGGACATCATTTTGGTGGCTTTGTGCAAGCTTTGGGTTTTGTTGTACTGTCATATTTGGAGAACTGGAACAAGATTGTACTTAGAAATTCAATTTATGATTTAATTAACTGCTTTTTTAACTGGTGACAATTTTGGAAAAATCTTTAAATGATATCAATGAATCTTGCGCAATTGAGTTGGTCAAGTCTCTATTTCACTTGTGTGTTTTCATTGACTAATTAGCTATTTCTTTGACATGCCTCAGTACTATGTCTTGGATGTGAAAGAAAATATTTTGTTTTTTGGTACTATCCTGTTTTCTTATCATACTTTCTTATATGGGATAGTAATAAATCTTTGATTACTTGTGAATGACATGAACTAGTTTAGTGAACTAGTTTAGTATATGCAATGTCATATACTTCTTTACGTGAACTTATACACTGAAGATAACCTTTGATCAGCCTCATCCTTTTATTAAGGAAGTTTGACTATACATGTACTTTTTCTCTCGTGTTTGTAGACATCTGCCTGCAACATTCAGCTGCAATGGGTTCCACAGCCATTGGTTTTGATGAGAGGATGTTGCTACACTCAGAAGTATGTATCTTTTATTCAACTCTTTATCTATCAATCTTTTTGCAATGAAGTTTAGAAGGTGATGCTTTTGGCCCCATTGATAATTTTATCCATCCATTTTGTGGCTTATCTGTTTATATTGCTTCTTGGCTTTGGATATTCATTTTTTTTCCTTTTCAATACCATTGTTAACGATTTTTCCTTTTGGATTGTGTTGGTAGTTTGCAAGTGATATATGATGAAAGTTGAAGATAATTTGTATTACATGATTTTGTGTACACAGGAACAAGGGTTTATATACAAAATTCCTAGGACTATTTAGGACTATACAAAATTCAGCTGGTTTACAACCCATCATACCAGTTTCTTGTAATAAGTCTAGGACATATTTTCTCTAGGAGATAAAGATTCCTCTTCTTGATCTAACAACTTCAACTCCTAAGAAATATTGCAATTTTCCTAGGTTCTTAATTTCAAATTCTTGAGCAAGTAGTTTCTTCAGCCAAGCCATCTCTTATGTATCACTTCCAGTTACCATCTCTTATGTATCACTTCCAGTTACAATAATGTCATCAACATAGACAATAAGAAGCGTGATCTTACCTTGGGAGTGCTTGATAAATAGGGTATGATCTGCATTACTTTGTTGATAACCAAAGGAGATCATAGCCCGATTGAACTTTTCAAACCATGCTCGTGGTGATTGTTTCAACCCATACAAGGCCTTTTTTAACCTACAAACCTTCCCTTGTGTCTTCTCATCTTCAATCTCCATATACACCTCCTCCTCTAGATCCCCATGAAGAAATGCATTTTTAACATCGAATTGTTGTAAGTCCCAATCCAAGTTAGCTGCACACGAGAGTAAAACTCTGATTGTATTCATCTTAGCAACAGGAGCAAAGGTTTCTTGATAGTCCACTCCATATGTTTGAGTAAAGCCTTTAGCTACCAATCTCACCTTGTACCTCTCAATGGATCCATCGAGCTTATGCTTCATTGTGAATACCCATTTGTAGCCAATCGTCCGTGTTCCTTCTGGAGTAGTGACAAGTTCCCAAGTCTCATTTTTTGCTAAGGCCTTCATTTCTTCAATCATAGCTTCTTTCCGTTGGACAATTTTCGTTGCTTCTCTCCAATCCTGTGAAATAGACACAGAAGAAACAGACAAGACAAAGGCTCTATAGGCAGGAGATAGCATATGTAACAAAGTTAAAAATTGGGTGCTTGGTGCAACTTCTAATACCTTTTTGAAGAGCAATCGGCTTATCTAAATCATCAGATAAATCATGTTTTAGCTCACCAATGTTTCGAGGGAAGAGGATGGCATTGGCATAGACTGCATGATGGCTTTTTCTATCTTATCTCGCCTTGAGTATGTCTTTAAGTCTGATCTATCTAAGTGCTGACTTTGATCCTCTTGGACCAAACTAGTTGTTTCCCCCTAAATTGTTCTTCCTCCTTGGATCACATTATCTTTTCAAAGCTCTTGACTTCAACTTGCCAACATTTCTAGCATGAACAAAGCAAACACACCCAAAGACTCTTGGAGGTACAGTATAAGAGTTTGTATGTAATATTTCAATAGGGCCTTTAAAATCTAAAATTCGAAGTGGCATTCTATTGACAAGATAGGCGGCTGAAAGGACTGCATCACCCCAATATCCCTTTGGAAGATTCATTGTGAACATGAGTGATCGCGCAATCTCCAGAATGTGTTTGTTCTTCCTTTCCGCAACTCTGTTATGTTCACTAGTATAAGCACAACTAGTTTGATGTACTATTCCATTAAAATCGAGATAAGCACGAAATTTGCCATCCATATACTCCATTCCATTATCTGACCGTAAGATCTTAACTCTAGCATCATGTTGAGTACAAATCATTTTGTGAAAAGATTGGAAGCATGAAAAAAAATTCATTCTTGGTTTTCATCAGATAAACCCATGTCAATCAGGTGCAACAATCAATAAAGATCACAAATCATCTATGGCCAGAAAGAGAGGGAGCTTGAGTAGGACCCCAAACATCGGAGTGAACACTCATAAAAGGAACATAACTCTTATTATTTGATAAATGATAAGAACTTCTAGTGTGTTTAGCAAGTTCACATGCTTCACAAAACAAAGAATTAAAAGAAGTTCTTTTAAACAAGTTTGGATAAAGTTTTGCTTGAACAAAAAAAAGAGGGATGTCCTAACCGCCTATGCCACTGTAGAATTTCCTTATTAATCACATCATTTCCAAAAGATGCTTGATGTGCAACTGTCAGGGGCTCTTCTTCCGAGACATATAAGCCGTCCTGCAGTCTACCAGTTCCAATCCTCTGCCCTGTGTGAAGATCTTGAAGAACACAATAGTCAAGAAAAAATTCAACTTTGCAATTAAAGTCCTTAGTGATAGAACTGACAGAGAGAAGATTAATAGGAAAACAGGGTACGTGAAGTACTGAGGATAGGGTAATATTGGGAGTACAGTTAACAAAACCTGTACCAGATACGAAAGTAAAAGACCCATCTGCTATTCTAACATTATCCCTGTTGTTTCCATGAGAGTATGTTAAAAATTTCTTTTGAGAGCTTGTCATATATTTGTTGGCTCCAAAGTCTATAATCCAAGGATTGTCTTTAGAATTGTAGTACTCAATACCTGAGTTGGCAAGGTTTGATGCACCAACTGTGGAAGCAGAGTCTGTTTTTTAGAGAAGTTGTCTTAAGGCCTGAAGTTCCTCATTGGATAATCCCCCAGCTAACAATGTTTTAGACACTTCATTTCCATCAGCCAAGTGAGCCTGACCCCTTACCACCAAGCCGCCTCGTTTTCCACGACTCTGATTAGGCCCTCCATGCAATTTCCATCAAGTTTCTTGGGTATGTCTTGATTTTCCACAATAATCACAGTGTAAGTGATCCTTATTAGATGAGGTATTTGCAGGTTTTGACTTTTCAATAGAACTTGCTACTAATCCTACTTTTTCAATGATAGGTGTATGTAGCATAACATTTCGCCTACTTTCTTCTTGTTGTACTAGAGAATGTGCGAGCTGAACGGAAGGGAAAGAATCTTTTCCACGTATTGTACCTCGTATATGATCATACTTTGGGTTAAGACCTACTAAAAAATCAAATACCCAATCTTATCTCATTTTCTGGAATCTAGCAGCATCTTTTAAGCATTATGCTTGAAAGTCCTGATAATAGTCTAATTCCTACCACAACCCACCTAACTCCGCAAAATACTGTGATGCAGTCATATCTCCTTGATTCATGTTGTGCAATTTATTACGAAGATCAAAAATTTGAGCTTTATTGCCTATTTGAGAATAGGTCAGAGAAGGATCTTTCCATATCTTTGCTGCTGTGTCAAGCAACAAGTATGTCCGAGCAATCTGCGGCTTCATTGAATTGATGAGCTAAGACATGAAGAGAGAATTCTCGAACTCCTACTGATTAAAATCAGAATTATTGACATCGAGTCTCTTACTGTCATCATTAATGTAACCCTATAATCCTCTAACTTTGATGAACAACAAGTAGGATCTTAACCAACCAAGATAATTAGTTCCATCAAGTTTTATGGGACTGATTTGAAGTGAAGGATTATTAGAACTCGATATAATTACCTTCTTTCCTTCCATCTTCTTTAGTATTACTCAGGACAACCAACAAAAAAATGCTAATAGAGTAAATAGAAGTTTTTCAAAAAAAATGTGCTTTAAAACCACCAAGGAAGCAAGGGTACTGGCAGAAGGTAAGAGGTACGTCTGACACCACCAAAGGAGAGGCAAGAGGCCGGCGACCCTGATGGAGAAAGAACCGAGACAAAATACTAGCCGGAGGGTGGCACTTGATACTCATGCGCGGTGATGATAGAGAGGTTGTGGTGGTGCGGTTGATGTTGAGTCTTTCACAGTGGAAGTCACTAGTCACAACTGACGCAATCTAGGTGGGTGGTGAGAAGAAAAACATGTTGCTGTTTGGGCGAGTACACACTCAGCCAGTGTTCTTTCCTATTTGGAAAGAACAGCAAAAAAAAAAGAAGTCCCTAAATCATATAGGGCGCTGGTACCATGTTGAATGTGTTGAATGTTGAAGATAATTTGTATTACTTGTATTTGTGTACATAGGAACAAGGGTTTATGTACAAAATTCCTAAGACTATTTAGGAAGTAATCTAGCTATTAACTCTATGAAGTCTCTCAATTATAGGAGAGATTATAGGTGTAATTTAACAATGTCAATGCTAATAATCCCTAGTCAACCGAGAATTCCTTCCATTGGAATGAGGAAGCTGAGACAACCCTTAATAATTTGAAGAAGGCTCTAGCAACTACTCCAGTATTAGAACTACCCAACTTTGAAGAGATATTTATGGTGGAGTGTGATGCTTCTGGATGCGAAATTTGTTAGGATCATTAGAAGATAGGAAGAATAAGCAGAGGACAAAGGAGTAATGGGTAGGGGAGTACGATATTCTGTATTCGGGTAATTAGTTAGCTAATAGTACTGACAACCAATCATTCGGTTGTAACAAAATCTGTTACCTAGGATGGTTATAAAAGGGGACAAGAAGAAGGGAGAGGTAGGCGGAAACTTGAGAGAAGAAAAAGGACAGAGGGATATCACACCTTTTGAGGAGCAATCTGCTCTGGTTAGGGAGAGAAATTCTATATTTCGCTACTGTAGTGATCTACACACCACAGTTATATTTCCATAATATAGTAAAACTTTATTATTCAAAAGGTGAGGGTCCTAACAAAATTGGAGCAGTACTTTATCAGAACGACCATCCTATCGCCTTCTTTAGCCTCAAATTAGTCCCCCACCACTTCAAACTTGCTGCATATGAAAGAGAGCTAATTGGCCTAGCTAAGGCCATCTCACACTAGAGAACTTAGTTATAGGGGAGGGCATTTCTAATTAAGACTGATAAGCACAGTCTTAAATTTCTCTTAGAACAGAGATTAACAACTTCTCCTCAACAACATTGGATGAGTAAATTGTTAGGTTATGATTTTAGGGTGGAATCCAAAATGGGGAAACCTAATGTTGCCGTTGATGCATTATCTCGAAGAAATGAGGAAGAGGGACAGTTGAATGCCTTATCCCAGCCAATTTGCATTATTTGACACAATTAAAGAGGAAGTTATCACTGTGGCAGAACTACAATACCTATATCAGTAGATTGCTGCAGGCCACGCAAAGGCTCAATGGAGAGTGGAAGACGACTTGATATTCTACACTAACTGGGTGTATTTACTGTCTCATTCACCACTAATTCAAATGATCCTTAACCATATTGTGATGGCACACGAGGGGATTTAAAAGACATTAGAAAGAGCGAGGGGAGATTATTTTTGGAAAGGGATGAAAGGTGCCGTGAAGGAATTTGTGCAGGAATGTTTAGTTTGTCAAGAAAATAAATGGGAGAACCTTCACCCAACAAGTCTACTTCAGCCGCTACAGATCCCTAAGAGTGTCTGGGCGGATATTTCCATGGATTTCATAGATAGACTTCCAAAAGTGGGAGGTAAATATATCTTACTAGTGATTGTGGATAGATTCTCTAAATATGCTCATTTTGTGCCTCTCGCTCATCCTTATTCTGCTCTTAGTGTGGCTCATGTATTTTTTGAAAGCATTTTCCGCCCACATGGTCTTCCCGAATCTATTGTATCAGGTAGAGATCCAGTTTTTACTAGCTTATATTGGAAGGAGCTTTTTCTTTTATGTGGTGCCAAGTTGGCCTTATCTTTTGCTTATCACCCTCGGACTGACGGGCAAATTGTGGTAGTAAACAGAACAATTGAAATGTATTTGAGGTGTTTCGTAGGGGATAGACTGAAATCTTGGGTGGACTGGTTACCGTGGGTAAAGTATTGTTATAATACTTCCTACCATTCTTCACTTCATACGACTCCATTTAAAGTGGTTTACGGCAGGGAACCATCCTGTTTTTTATCTTATATGGAACGAAGCATTAGAGTTGAGGCAATCGACCAAGCATTGAAGGAGCGAGATAACTTTTGTACTGAAGTTAGGTTGCGTTTAGTGCAAGCATAGAAGCGAATGAAGCACTATCATGATACTAAGCGACGGGAATTGTCATTTGAGCCGGGGACTTGGGTGTGGCTTAAGCTCCAACCCTACTGCCAATAAAGTGCTGCAAAACGCAAGTATAACAAGCTTGCTCCTAAATTTTGTGGACCCTTCAAGATCTTGGCGAAAATAGGTGTTGTCGCCTATCGATTGGAATTGCCTCCGAAAAGTCGTATTCATGATGTCTTCCATATCTCGTTGTTGAAGGAGTTCAAAGGTAATCCCCCCCTCCATTCCCTCCTTACCACCAACACGGGATAGCAAAATTGTGCCTCATCCACAACAGTTGGTGAAGTCACGGTGGAATAGGGGACCTCAAGAGTTACTAATCCAGTAGGCAGGTTCTTCAGCTGAAGATGCTACTTGGGAGGAGTTAGAGGGTTTTACACAAGCTTATCCCGAATTCGAGCTTGAGGGCAAGCTCGATGTCGAGGAGGGGAGTAATGATAAGGATGCTTTTGTGGTTAGAACTTATCAAAGGAGAGGGAAGAAGTTGGGTAACTGCTGATAAGTTGGAGAAGGTTGGAGAATTTAGTTAGACACGAGAAATAATAGAAGATTAGATTAGGATAGTATTTGGATAAGGATACTTAGCTTTTGAGACATCCTTTCTGGTTTTTGTTTTTTAATAGAGTTCTATTATAAGAGGAGTCCTAGTTAAATGGATTGTTATTTTCCTTTTCTACCTATATAACAACATAATTATCAATGAATAAAGGGATGGAGATCATTTTTAAAAAAACCTGTAATTTATTTAGTTAACTCTGTCAAGAGCTAGCTAACCTTCATTCAACATCGGTTCTTCCTCCAAAGGGAAGAACACCAATAAGGGAAGGAAGGTGGATTTCTCTATTAATCGTCCAGTGATGAGATCATACAGTACGACCCTTACCATATTATTACTTTCTAATTAATAAGAAATCGTAGCATAAACTAAATTTTAGCGCTTGTAGTCTTTGTTGTTACCCTAACTCCTACACTTCATTTCACCAAATCAAAGCTTGTGGTTGATTAATTTGCCTTCTTTTATTTCTTTTATGAACTCTAAGCTCTCTGGCATCACCAAGTTTGTAAAAATTAAAAACTCCGACTATTCATCCCACTAAATTAAAGCTTGTGGTTGATAAATTTGCCCTCTTTTATTTCTTTTATAAACTTTGAGCTCTTTTGCATCATCAAGTTTGTAAAAATTAATGCTAGTGGTGCCTGCATATTGCATTTGTTACTATTTTATAACGTCTATAAGTAGTAGCTTGTCTATCTACTAGGATATTCATGTCTTTTGTTTTCACAAATTCAATCTTAGTTTCTCTAGCAATCAAATTGGATCTGATTTTGAAGTACTATTTGCAGTTATAAGGTGAGCTGTTTATTGGGCAGAGTCTATTGGAAGAAACATGAGTTAATCGAATTTGGGTCTGATTGTGATTAAGCTCTATTTGCAATTGTAGTCCCCATAATATTTGGATCTTAAACGTAGCTGATTCCCTCTATTTTCACCAATCGTATCAACTTCATTCTTTTGCATTGAACTTGCTTTATTCTGTTAGAAGACCTCTGATTTTGAGCTAATTTCAGGTAGGTATACTAAAACGTGTCCTTGAAAAGGTTGACAAAGTGATGCACGAGTTTAAAGTCACACTCTATAAGTCAATGGAGGACCCACAAATAGACCTTACAATTGTAAGTTTCTTGGTAAAATAAAGAAACCAAATGTTTATATTTCTCTTTTATATTTATGGCAGTGGATACCATTTGCTGTGCTAAAGGTATTATTTTCACATTGTACTTGTTTATCTACTTGTTTTCTTGTTCTTTTAACATTACTCTTTAGAGGAAAGGCAGTCTTATATTGGAAAATCTGGGTGACAAAACAGGGGATCACTTCACAGCTCTTGTTTGGATGATCGTACTTTTTAATCTAAACATAACTGAATGGTTTCTACAAGAAACCCGTTTGAGAAGGAATTTTGGGTTAATTTTCCTATGTTGATTTTCTTTGTTGATTTCAGTCAGATGAAAAAATGTCTTCTGAAAGCTCTAAAATACTCCTCTCCCCCCTCTCTTTATTTTCTTGTGGATAAGCCCTATCTTTTCTTTTCTTTCTTTTTCATTTTCACAATGTACAAGATTCTTTGGTGCCCAGTCAATGCCCTGATATGCTTCCTCACCAAATTGTTAACTGAGATGATTGACAATAAAGGGTAACCATCACAACAAAAAGATACCTACCCAGAATTACGATCCAAGCTTTGCCAACAATGTTGAGCACATTTTGAGAGGTCAATGATAATTTTGGGTCTTGAACCTGGCGCCATCTTGAGCTTCATCACTGAACTTATGAACTGCACTAGATGCTTGTTGAGTAGTTATTTGGGGCAAGTTAAGAAACCTGTTATTCTCTTGGTTTTTAATAGTAGTTGAGCTTTTTGAAGTGTGTTAATCTACGTGTTTGGTGACTTGATGCACAAGTAAGCAAAACATATGATTTTTTTAATAGTACTTTCTCATACTTGATGTATGTCTGATTATTATCAAGATGCTATCATGCTATATAGTGGCCCTTGATTAATTTCATCATCATTTACTTAGCTTGAGAATACAGTGCGCCTGTTGTTGGAACTGGAGCCTGATTCTGATCCAGTGTGGCATTATTTAAACATACAGGTCAGTGTATCCTTAACCATGATATTTTCTAAAGGTCCTGCAAAACTTGTTACTTTTTCTGATTGCAGTGTTTCAACAAACAATATTATGTTTGCTGGTCAACAGTTGGGAGTATCACTTGAAGTTATTTAATGATACAGTTATGAAAGTTTTCAACTTTTCTTATAGAAGTTAGGAGAGATACTCCAACTAAGTAAAAAACGTAGAATTCTATATTACTATTGAATTCAAGCTCTATCTCTTCTGAAGTATCAAAGAATTTCTATATTCCAGCCTTTACCTTTACCTTCATGTCCCACTCTCCACCACTTCAATGTTATTAATTATAGAAGCTTTAAATCGTAAAGATGAACATGATCTGTGTACCACTTGCTAGTAACTTGTGATCTGACTACTTTAACCATGTTTTCACCATAAAATCATCAATAAGAAGACAACAAAAGAAAAGTAGATATAAGACATGCATAAGAATCTAGAGAATGAGAATAAGATGTATAAATCAGAAAAAATTCCCCGTCCTGTCGGCCACATCAAGTGCAAGAAATTGAATTCATGTTAAAGCCTCTTTGATGGAGTCAAGAAACTGGCTGAATTCATGATGAAGCTTCTTCAATGGATTTAAGAAACTATCATAATGTCTTAAAATTAACCTCCTTGCTAGTATGAACTTGGAGGTCAATTGGAACCTATGGGCGCTCTAATGTGGGTGAGGAAGAGGCAGAACAAAAGCTTTGACTGCTAGAAATGGTAAAGTCTGACTTCTCAGACTTTAACCTGCCTTTTGGCTCTAGACTTTTTATTATCTTTACCAAATGTTGGATTTAATGTCTTTTCTTAATAAATCAAGTAGCTGTTCCTTTATTCGAGTTTTCCCTAATAGATTCCCTAGGTATTAGTTGATCCTTTGACCTTTTGACCCATCGGCACCCACCCTCCAACATTCACACCCAACCTTTGGCCTTCACGCCCATCGACACCCATCCTCAGACCTTCACACCCAACCTCCGACCTTCACCCCTTCGACACCCAACCTTCGACCTTCACCCACATCAATAACCATCGACACCTAATCGTTGACTTCCATCAACACTCAACCTTTAATACCCTTCGACACCACCCACATTCCCCTTTTTCGATGAGAGTTTTCTTCAACCTTCACACACTGCTCATCCCTCTGACGACCTGCCCTCTCTTTCCATCTTACCTCTTAACTTTACGACAATGGAAATTACTGGTACTAACCAACCCAGTCCCCAGTAATCAATATAGCAGACTTTCCACTGCTAGGAGGCAAAGTAGAAAGGACTGTACGAGGGTTGGAAGCAAGGCGCCTTGGCACATAATGAGGCATCCAATTCTTATCAAGAAGTGGCAGCCTGGAGTTACCTTGGATAGGATCAAGCTTCTTTCAATTCCTTTATGGGTGAATATTCACAGGGTTCCCTTGGAATATTGGTCTGTGGAGGCTATGAGCTATATTGTCACAGGGTTTGCTAGAGTTTGCATTGATGTTGATATAACAAGGAAGCTTCTGGGTACCCGTAGAATCATGAAGCTAGATGAGAAAGGAGAACTTGTAGAGGATTCAGTAGGAGTAACATACATGTGGTGACCAAATATGAAGGAAGAGAAGCAGATTTGGAAAAGAAAAGAGTGTAAGTGTAAGTCGTGTGCAAGTCGACTTGTACATTGGGTAAGTCGACTTACACGCATTCAGCACCGATAAGTCGACTTGTACATTGGATAAGTCGACTTATGCAAAGGACGGTACTGTTTATTTGTGCCCTAAAGGCAATCCCCTTTAGCGC
>JAOTAZ010000007.1:15337654-15350239 GCA_025629785.1 Erythroxylum oxycarpum | reverse complement strand
ATGAAATGAACGACATGAATGATTTAACAGTTAGAAAGTTGAAAGTTTCAACTTAAAATTGAGAATATGACAATGTGAGAATGTGAGAAGTGTACAATATGACAATAGACTATTTTGTCATTTAAAAAAATAGGTAATATTTCATAAATTTAAAAATTACCCAAAACGATACCCGATATTAACCAATAACAGTATATTACCATACCAAAACTCAATCCAGTACTAAATTTGACGTAATATTCGCAACTTTGACCCAAAGTCAGTGGTAGACCATCTGGATAGTCCAATAATTCATGAAACTACTGCTTTCACTTAAGCAAAGAAATTACGACCTGGGAGTTGGGACATAAGAGCTTTTGTTACAACCCACGAACTGGTTTTGAATTGAAATTGATTAATACGTTAAGAATTCAAGAGCAATTGTCTTTGACATATTGAGCTTGACATTCTAATCCTTCAAGCAAAAGCCACCTTGGATTTTGCACCAGATCATAGGAAGATAGAAGAACACAGCAACGGTGGACATAAAATAAGTAGATAATAAGCTTAAATAACACAAGAACGAACATACATGGTCATAGTTCCCAATCTTAGCCGACAAAAACTCTAGTTCTAGCTTTTAAGTTCCTGCACATTGCAACAAAAGCTGCAACAACAAACAACATACACTATTCTTTTTCGTCTTTTTTTTCTGGGTGGGGGTTGCGAGCCAACTTCCCTCCACTTAATAGATTTAGCATCCAGATGTAATCCAATCTAGTTGTGAGAACTAAACATTAAGAGCTACAGTCATCCATGAAATCCAAAAGATTGCTACAATAAAAAGTAAGAGGTATAACAGAAACCACTTCAGCTGATGAATAAATAGTACAGGAAATTCAGCAGCTAACAGTTGAAGGAGCTGGCTGCTGTGGAGCATCACTTGGCCCAATTTGGTTAACTTTACCATTTTCTGCAATTCCATCAGCAGTAGTCGTGTTACACGCACCGTCATTTTCTCCTACTTCCAATTTGTTTCTGATCACTTCATGGGTAGCACCAACTGCCCCATTAGTAGAATTATCTTGCTGTGCACCCGTGTTCTCTTTCTGCACCTCAGTTGTTGGCACCAAGAATCCATCCTTATTATTTCCACTCTCAGTCACTTCAACCGAGCCAGTTTCTTCAGCAAGTTCGAGCTTCAGTCCTGCTTCAATATTTTCTTGCTTTTCAACTTCCATTTCATGCATCTCTTCCTCAGTATAAACATCCCCTTTCCATTCATCAGCATCCTTGGTACTGTTTTCTTGAACAACATCCCTGACCCTATCTGAACCCTTTTGTTCTTCTTTTGAGGTGTTTTCCATGATGGTATCTCCATGTTCCTTCCCTTGAGCAGGTTCCTTATCTACTTTCTTATCCTGATTTCCATTGGTTACATCACCTTTCTCTGCCTCTGCATTTTGCTTCTCACTTTCCTCATCATCTTTCATTTGAATATCTTTTTGACTCTCAGTCTGATCAGGAGCAGATTCTGCTTCTTTAGTGTCCTTCTTCAAGCCTGATGATTTCCGGGCACGTTTCTTTGAAGTCTCCTTCTCTGGCGTTAGAGTAGCCTTTGCCTTCTCACTGATTCTTGCTGATCTCCTTGGGGTCTCACCTGTACCCCAGTCAAACTCTGATATTGCCGGATTTCCAGGATTTGCTTTTAGGTACTGCTCTAATTGTTTCCTGGTACTAATCTCTTCACCAGTTGGAGCAATGAAAGTGATTTCACTCTTCCTTGGTGTTCCTCCACTCTTGGGATAAAACTGCGGAAGTATTAAGTATAGAAGAATGTATCAAACAATGAGAGTTATCCATATTAACGACAATAAATAATGCCTTGAAGCGTTCATATGGGATAATAAGAACCTTTCAGGTAACTGAAGACCATAAAAATTAAGATTATAGAACAAAACAAATAATGGAAGTTAAGATTGTAATGTCTTCCACTTAGGTATGGATACATGGCCAGTCCTAAGTATAACATCTAAGAAGCAACTGTCAGATATTCGAGGTAATTTGTAGCAAGGATAATGTAATTATTCACATCACTTTCACTGCTTTTCAAATAGACAATTGCTACAGTAACAATTAGAAAATTAGAACACTAAACCTTTACTGCTACAACTGATGCAGGTGAAAGACAACAGGAAAGTTGGATCCAACAAATCAAGGGGACCACTTTGGGATATGGCAGGGAAAAAAATAAAAATAACAAGAGACCGTGGAGAAGCAATCTGGAGGTCTAGCAAGATGAGGAATGATAAAAGTATGTTCCAGCACATATAAAAACCGAAATTCAAGCACAAACTAAGAGCACTAGTATGTTTCAACTAATTGATCATGATAATTAACAGAAAAGTAAAGAGAAAAAAGCTTGAGAACATGGCAATCTATTGAAAAGCTAAAAATCAGTTAAAAATGCTATAACAACAATGAGAGAAGAGAAAGAGAATCACAAAAAGATAACTAAATTTTCCAAATTTCTTCACCAAAAAAGTAAAGCCAAAAAATATAGATTTAAATCACCAAGAGTATATCATTTTTTGAAAGTAAAATGGCCAGTATAAAGTTAAGAGTACAGGCATATGGTAGTCTATAGAACTGATAGTCTGAGCAATAAGAAGCAGTGCTGAAATACTTCTTGACAGTCAGAAGACAAACCATCCTAACCATTAAGGTTTTGTTATGTACTGCAACATCAACTATTGAACAAAATGAAAAAGATATTTTCCTGCAAAAACCGTATAAGACAACTAATTCTCTGAAATCAACACCACCATTGCTGTAATTGAAATGTCAAAGACCAACCAAAAGTCATCTTGATGGTGCAAGACATACCCCAAATTGCAGTAGCTAAGCTAATTTATCATTAATTATGTTAGTAACAATTAAGTGTTTCATAAACCCAACATTAAACTAACAAAAAGATATCCCAACGTTAGGTATTGTCAATTACCACATGATAAAAGCCAGCTTTATGGTTTACCCTTTAACAGTTTGCAAAAATCATGTCTAGAAGGGTCTGCCTGATGCAATACAGAGCCTGAATTGATGACTAGCATCAAACAAACTTCTGACTTTTCTTACAGATCCAATTTAAGAAGAATAGGTATATGCTATCCAGGGCTACAATTTGGGCATAAAGCGTTGAATTGACAACCCCTACGAAAATTTATGTTCTTCTCAAATTTTCAAATTGTCTACCTCACATTAATTACTTAACAAAACAATTCATTCACGACATATGTAAAAGGCACAAGTATTAAGCATCAATGTTTTAGTCACAAGTCAGGCTGCAACTAACTCACAAAAATATCCCACAGAAACAGAACCAGACCGTGAAAGCTCAATTATCACAGAATAAAACTGGGAAATATGTCATGCATTGATAGGAATTCTTGCTTCTTTCTGAAGCAAGTAGCACTACTCCAAGAGAAACAGAATCTTCGGCTTGTTTTAGAAACCAAATGAGAAGCTCCTTGTCATAAAGGAGTTCATAATTGGACTACATGATAAACAGAGGATATATTCTTAATTACAATAAGTGAGCATAACCCGAACTATAATTACCAGTACCATGTACAAGTTAATAAAATAGATCCAGAAAACAATCTCTTCAGAAAATTGACAACTCTATGCACAAACCCTAATCAAATAATTTAAGAAAAATAACAAAGGAAACCACCAAATTCCAACCACAAAACAGCAAAGAAGAGTTCATCCTGATTAAGCAAACCCTGAACCAAAATTCAAAACTGTACACCATGACAACAAGAATAAATTCCCTGAAAAAAGGGCATACAAAATATTCAAGCAAGATGCAAGACGCAACAAGCTATGAACATAAAATGAACTCTTAATAAGAAAGCTTAAACCTTTACAACGAAACGGAAGTAAGGAAAAAGGTTACCATTTTCTTCCAAGAAGAAGGAGCTGACAGCTCAATCGAAAAAACTTCTTCCTTGGCCTCCATTACAGCACCTGCATAAAACACAAGCAAACCAAACCCTTAAAGGAAACAAAGAAAAGTCACTTCTTTCTCGGTCTCTCTCGTGTTTGTGTGTGTTTGAGGTGTGTGGTAATAAGGGGGGCATACAAACCGCTGAAAGTTATTCTGGGATATGTTTGTTGTTGCTGTGACTTCTCGAAGTAGTTGTTAGTTGCTCTCTCATTCACTCCTTTAAATTTCTTTTCTTTTCTTCGTTAAATATCTGCAGAAACTGTCACATTAAAGTCCTAATCCTACGGGGTTTCGATAGTTTCACCCAATACGGTACAGAAGACACTGAAATCTTGTGAGGAATTAAAAAGTTACCCAATCCAAGACCTTCACGTGTCCCTAAAGCAGTTCTGTTCTGTTCTAAAATGAACGCCTCGTCTTCTCTGCCCTTCGCTCACTTCCTGAAGATGCCTTATTACGACACGTGCCAAACTTTTTGCATTGCGTCGGGGCTTTCATTTTCGTTAATAATAATTAAAAGAAATATCAAACAAGGGAATGATAATTGATAAATACAAAATCCTATTAGAAAAAGAAACCATAAGCAGAAGTTACTTTCCGTAACTTTGGTCCCTTTTGAACAATCAAGTTACCATATCAAGCCATTAATTACTTATCGCGTTGAGGGGGGAAAAAAAAAAAAGAGATCCTTTAAAGTAAACATTTATTATAAATTAGGTTTAGAACCTTTTGTAATTCACTAATTTGTATTCATAGAACAGAAATTTACATTCCATATTATTCAAATTATAGGAGGAAACAGTCAAGACTAAGCTTTGCGAAAACCATAATCCACAATTACATCCCTTATTGTGCTTTTGAAAAAACAAGAAGAAGAGATATTTAGGCGTAAAAACAGGAAAAAGACGAGAGGAAGCAAGATAAGGTAGTCGGTGACGTGAAAAATAAAAGCAGAATGGATAAAGGATTTCGGGTCCGAACGGAACGCGACGACGTGATTCTTACGCATGTGCTCTTTGATTCAAGATATTTGATTCTTTTCATTGGTCAGCCTCTCTTTCTACAGCTCTCCACTGCATGTCTCTTGTGGAGTACTGGATTGGGCTTCTGTTCCTGAGATGGCCACATCATTTGTTCTTGCGCTTCTTTTTCCATTTCTTGACCTTTTTCATTTCGTTAGTTTTGGTGCTTCCTATTATACATTATGGCCTAAAATTAAAAAAAAAAACGACTGATGCTGCTTTGGATGTTGTAAGCCCTACATTTTTAGCTCAAAGTTTTAAAATTAATTAAAGTTACTATATCCTAACTATATAGCTAGTATAAAATAGTATAATAAGGTATCATTTCTTTGAGTATTGATTAGTCACCTTGTCAATCAAATTGATTTTTATTTGAGAAAACAAAATAATGAGAGATTAAAATTGTAAAAATTTGTAATTTAAACACTTGCAAATACACTTCATAATGTTGCAAAAATAAGAACACAATTTTGGTTTCGAGAATCAAATTATAAAGGTTAGGGTCAATCTCTTCTTATCATGTAATCACTCACTTTGGTCATGTAATCAGGCCTAGTTCTAGGCATTCTAACGTATTGGTCATTTCTCTCTCAATACATAAACCAATTAAGTCCGAAATAACGATTAAAGCTCGTTACATGATCTCTCAACATACACACTTTGCATAACTGTTATTTGGATATGAAGTAACCTATTGAACAACCATCAAAATATCCAACATCTCTCTTAATGTTGCCCACTCTCATAGTGTTGGCCCCCATTTTTTTTTCTCTAGTTAAGTATGATTTAAATGAATTTTGAGGTTCTGATGGATTTAATTTTTAGGAGTTATTATTATGCCAATGTTAGGAAGATTATGTAATATTGATAAATTGAATTAAAGTACTAAGATAATAAGGATGTTCAAGGACATTTTTGGAAGACCACTTAAGAATAAAAGATATAAGGCATATAAGAAAGGACAAAATGGACAATTTAGCATCATTAATGGAAAAATTGAAATAAGAAGTGATGGCTTGCTTTTTAAGAAAGAAACAAAAACGAAATTGGGAGAAAAGAAACAAAGAGAAGAGAGAAAGAAGATAGTTCGGTTGAGAAGAGAGGAAAGAAAGAAGAAAAAGCTAGGTTTTGATTTTTCTTGGTCCTAAAAAGTGATCTTAAAGTTATTCAAGAAGGGAAAAAGACAGAAGATGATGAGAGCTTCCATCAAAGCCAACAAACTCTTCATTTGGTGAAGATTCAAGGTAAGTTGGATTTAATCTTTGGATTTTTGAAAGGGTTTTGATTCATATAGCTTAAGAAACGTATGGGTTTAAGGATTTTAGTATCAATTTTATGAATATGTTCTTATAAGTTCTCCAATTTGTATCCCTATTGATATGGAAATTTTGTCTTTGATAAAGGAAATCAAAGGAGACAAGAGGAGCAAGAGTAAAGGCATTTTTTAGCAAAGTTTTAAGCAAGGATTTCAAGGTGGGTTACGGTTTTATAACTAAGTGATAAGCCAATAATGTTTTCTTTTAAATTATGGAAATAAATGATTTCAACTATTTCATGAACGTACTTTATGACTTTTGAATGCTTTGAGAATGTGTTATATGTTTTGTATGGGCATATTGTGTTGACAAATTATGTAAAGATTGTGAAAATGATTTTTGAAATGACATTATGCTTGAAAAATCAAGTTTCAAAAATGTGCCATTTAGGCTACAAGTTTACAAGTATTGAGATACATGTTATGTGGGTTTGGTTTGGTCCATTCTGTATGTCAAGCGCACTTTGACTATAGGCTTCTTCCGCCTGCCCGCTAGTGGCATGGAGCTCCTTTATGGACTCCCTCATGTTTACGACTACACAAAACCACTATGCGGGATTATATTAGTTCGTTCTGTTTATGACTACACATGACCCTTTTTTGGGAAAATGTGCTAAATCGTTCTGTTTATGGAACTTCCAAACCATTTAGATGTGTTTATGTGTTCATGATATATTGACAAGATTGATGCATACCTGATTTGCATTATTGAGAATTTGGTTGAGAATTTCAAAAATATGTGTTTGGTGATTAAATCGTGAATTTTTGTTACAACGAAAATAAGTGTTTCAAAGGTTTTGCTTGTTATTGGTTATAAAATTGTCACCTACGAGCTTTAAGCTCGTCCCCATTCCTTCCCCTCTCTAGGTGACAAGCAAGAGATCGAGTGAAAGAGAATCTAGGCATCACTCCAAAATTTGCTTCTTTTTGTGTTTTAAGCTAAATTTGTAACTACAAGGCTTTAGTTGCATTTGAGCATATTGCTGTTCATGTATCTTTTATATTTTGGCATTTTGAAATATTGATGTATTGTGGCTGAAAATGTCGACTAAAGCTTTGTAATAATTCTTATATTTTGATGTTAATGAAGTATGTTTGTGTTTTGCCGATGATATGTCAAATTTGTTCATTGCATTTTTTTCAAGATTTCCATAAGGGAGAGAGTTTGTGTTCTAGCTTTGAGGGAAATACTGTATTGATTTAGGCTGAATTAGATGAAGTTATCTTCTTAAAAGTTGTAGAATATTTTACTATCTTTCCAATGATATATAGTATGAAATTTTTGGACATTTGAGTTGAGAGATATGATTATTAGAAGTTGGTGATTCTGCATAGGGTGAACTTTCGAGACAACTACATTAATTGGAAATTTTAACCCTTATAGGGGCAAAAATTGTTTTTGAGGTCTTCATCAAAGTTGTAGATCTTTCGTTTAGCTTTCCATTGATATAAAGTTAGTAAATTTTGGAGTTCTGAATCAAAAGTAATAGAAGTTTGAATTTGAGATGTCGGTGAAGAAGAGAGAGAGTAGGCCTACCCGAATGTCGTGGTCGTGCATGCGCACAGTTGTGACTCTGCAGGACCACCAAAATGTCGCGATCGCTCAGCTGAATCACCCAGATGTCACGGTTGTGCATGTGCACGATTGCGACTTCCCTTTTTGTCCTAAAAAGGTTATTTTCTAAACATATTTTGATCTTTTTATTGTAACTTCTTCTCTAGACCTCCAAATGTCCTGATTTTTAAAGCATTGGATTTCTAACACATTTCTCAATCTCTCCATAAAAATTTATAGCTTTTGGAATTAAGCTAAAAAAAATTTATTGAATCAAATTGAGGGGATCATTAGGAAGAAATTGAGTTGGATATTTTACTGAACATGCTTCATTATTTTGGTGATATATTGACTCATAGGACTCCAAATATGATGATTCTTATCCCTAAATAAACTAGAAACATAGAGCTACAAATTATATGAAGAACTCGAATTTTAATTAGTCTCTAATACTTTCAATTTTAGGACGGACTTTAAGAATAGTGTGCTGGTTTATTCTAAGAATAGTCCGAAAATGGTTGGGCTATAGCTTTTAGATTTTTTCTCCAAATTGAATGATTTTGGTGTCATTAGAAACCTAATTCAATGGGAAAAAATGTCTTGAAGAAGTAAAATTGAAATTCCTTTTTGAGATGTCCCAAAACCTGTTCGGAATTAAGTGAGATTAGTTCATTTTTGAGGTTTGACTTGGTGTGGGCATGCCATCCTTGTGGGATGCGCGTCTAGATGTCACGTAGGACGTCGGGCACGTGACTCTCAAGGGTAGGGTTGCAACACTTATGGTATCAAAGCAGCTGGGTTGAGGTCTAGGTTTAGGACTAGATTTAAGGAATATCCTAGGTACGAAATGGGTAGGTTAAGATATGAAATATACATGCATGGTTTTAAATGAACTTCTTGCATTGTTTTAAATTGTTTCACATGATTTGAAATTGTTTTATACAATTTGAAATGATTTGCATACTTTGACAATTTGTTTACATGAATAAAGGTTTTCCATGGTTTTATATTGAAGGAATGAAAATGACGCCTCATAAAAGAACTCGAGGAGCTGCGACTCGATCTCTCTCTCGTCAAGGGAGCACGGATGAACCCTATGTCCTACAAAATTCGGGGACACATTCTGCTCTGGATTTTGAGGCACCTAGTGTGCAACATGAGGTGCCTCCACCGCCTCCTCCTATGCCTCAAGCAAATCCCATGGATCCACAGTTGTTTTAGGCCTTTGTTCAGGCTTTCACTTATGCCATGAACCAAGGATCTCAAGTTCAGATGCAAGTTCCAATAAAGAGGAGTGGACAGTATGATAAGCTTCGCAAGTATGGGGTTGTGGATTTCAATGGGACTACAAATCCAGAAGAGGCTGAAGCCTAGTTAAAAAGGATAGAGAGAGTCCTGCTTCAGATGAAGTTCTTCGATGAGGAGAAGTTAGATTATGCAGTCAGTCTACTACAGGGGGATGCACTCCATTGGTGGGAGTCAGTGCCCCACAGTCAGGTCATGCCACCAGTACTGACATGGAGAGACTTTTTGGAAGCTTTCAGGAGGAAGTACTTCTTAAGTATATATATCCAAGAGAAGGACGGGGAGATCCTAAATCTCACACAGACGGATATGAGTGTAAGTGAATATGAGCTAAAGTTCACTTAGCTTTCCTGATATGCGGCCAATATTGTGGTAAATGAGGAGGATAAGTGCCGCAAGTTTGAGGAAGGACTTCACTTGGGGATCAAGGAGAAAGTCTTGATCCATAACTTCTGTGACTACCAACAGTTGGTAGATGCTATACTCTAGGCTGAAAAACTGGAGAATATAAAGAGTGAAGTGAACAAGAAGAGGAAGATTCAAGAGCAATCTTCTAAAAAGGGGATGAGTGCTCCAATGCCTGAGAGGAGTACAAGAAGTCACCAAACATAGAGTGAAGTAGGAAGTAGTGGCCCTTCCAAGAACAAGCAGGCAAGGGCAGTTTCCTCAAATGTGGGAGGCATTGGAAGGGTGGAGAGGAGTAGGAACATGAACCCTCAATGTGACCATTGTGGGAAGTTTCACAAAGTAGAGTGCTTTAAGTTACTTGGAGCATGTTTTCGATGTGGAGACAAGGGACACATGATCAAGGACTATCCCTAGATATCGAGGCAAGAAAGGTCGCAGATGCAAGCTCTGAGGAGGGCTGAAACAATGGGGACTAGGTCAGTCACTAAAGTGGGCAGTTCTACAATGGTGAGGAAGGCTATTCCTTTGGGAAGGCCAAGAGGTCAAGCATAGGCAAGAGTTTTTGCCATGATGAGGGAGGAAGTAATAGTTGCACCAAAGGTTGTCACGGGTATGACCCAATTATTTGATTCAACAATATATTTACTAATTGATTTTGGTTCTACGCATTCTTTTGTTTCTGCAAGTATGATTTTACATGGTGTGAATTTAGTGCCTTTGAATAGTCCTTTGCTTGTCAGTACACCTTTAGGGAGGAATGTAGTAATCAGTCAAGTATATAAAAGTTGTGAGCTCTTTATTGATGGTGCTAAACTGGTAGTGGATTTACTATCTCTAGACCTAAGAGGCTTAAATGTTATATTTGGAATGGATGTCATGGAGAAATATCATGCGAAGTTGGATTGTGGCCTTAAGGAGGTGGAATTTGATCTGGGTAACGCTGAGAAGGTGATTTCAGAGGGGATAAGAAAATACCATTACCAAGAATTATTTTGGCTTTGCTGGCTAATAGGATGATGGGAAAGGGGTGTGAAGCCTTCTTAGCACTTGTTGTGGATACTGAGGTGAATGAAGGGAGGCTAGAGGATTTTCCAGTTGTGAGGAAATTTCCTAATGTGTTCCCAGAGGACTTACCTGGTCTGCCACCGGCAAGGGAAATCGAGTTTGTCATCGACTTGATTCCTGGAACCGCACCCATTTCCATACCATTATATAGGATGGCTCCAACTGAATTGAAGGAATTTAAGGAACAGTTAGATGAACTTTTAGAGAAAGAGTACATAAGGCCAAGTTCATCGCCATAGGGGGCACCTGTACTGTTTGTTAAGAAGAAGGATGGGACATAGCGGATGTGTATTGACTATCGGAGACTTAACAAGGTGACTATTAAGAATAAGTATCCTATACCTAGGATTGATGACCTGTTTGACTAGATGCAAGGAGCAAGGGTCTTTTCCAAGATTGATTTCTGGTCAGGCTATCATCAGCTCAGAATCAAGGAGTCTGATGTAAGCAAGACAACCTTTAGGATACGATATGGGCATTACAAGTTTCTAATTATGACTTTTGGTTTGACCAATGCTCCAGCCGCATTCATGGATCTTATGAATAGGGTCTTCAAGGATTATTTGGATCAGTTTGTCATAGTGTTTATAGATGACATTCTGGTGTATTCCAAGAGTGAAGGGAAACATGAGGAACATCTTAAGATAGTACTGCAGACACTAAGAGAGAGGGAACTTTATGCCAAATTCAGCAAATGTAAATTTTGGCTTCATGATGTGGTATTCCTTGGACATGTAATTTCTAAGAATGGGGTACATATTGATCCGAAGAAAATTGAAGCATTGGTGAAGTGGCATGCACCCAAGACAGTGACAGAAGTGAGGAGTTTTCTGGGTCTGGTAGGTTACTATAGAAGGTTTGTGGAAAGATTCTCCATGATTGTTGCTCCACTAACTAGGTTATTAAGGAAGAATTAGAAGTTTATCTGAAGTGACGAGTTCCAAAAGAGCTTTGAGAAGCTTAAGCACAAATTAACAAGTGCTCCAATTCTGACTTTGCCTATGGGAGATGAAGGTTATACAATGTATAGTGATGCTTCGAGAAAGAGTTTGGGTTGTGTATTGATGCAAGGAGACAAGGTAATAGCATATGCCTCACGGTAGTTAAAGCCTTATGAGTTAAATTATTCGACCCATGATTTAGAATTGGCAGCAATGATTTTTGCCTTGAAGATTTGGAGGCATTATCTGTACGGGGTTCAGACGAAGATTTTTACCAACCATAAAAGTCTCAAGTACTTATTGAGTTAGAAAGAGCTAAATTTGAGATAGAGAAGGTGGATTGAGTTACTTAAGGATTATGATTTGTTGATTGAGTACCATCCAGGCAAGGCAAATGTCGTGGCGGAAGCCTTGAGTAGGAAATCATCAATAGCACATGTTCAGACAGTTTATCTGCCGTTATTGGAAGAGATGGCTAAGCTTAGGATAAGTTTAAAGCAGGAGGAACCTGATTGTATTGTTGCTACCTTCAGAGTGAGACTGATACTTAGAGACAATGTTAGCGAGTTACAGGCACAGGATGCAGATTTGAGTAAGCTCCGAGAAGAAATTCATAATGGCAAGAAATCTGAAGTGGTGGTGACGGAAGATGGAGTTATGGAGGTAGGGAACAGGCTTTGTATCCCAAATGTCAAGGAGGTGAAGGATGAGATACTGGATGAGGCACACAATGCACCTTATGCCATGCACCCCGGTAGCACCAGGATGTACAGAGACTTGAAAGAGCATTTCTGGTGGAAAGGCATAAAGAGGGATGTAGCAGAATATGCAGTTAAGTGTCTAGTGTGTCAGCAAGTCAAGACTGAACACCAGGCACCTTCAGGTAAGTTAAGGCCATTGTCCATTCCTGAGTGGAAGTGGCAAAGAGTAACCATGGATTTTCTGATGGGTTTGCCTAAGACCAGTAAGAAGCATGATGCCATATG
>JAOTAZ010000007.1:15175659-15186769 GCA_025629785.1 Erythroxylum oxycarpum | reverse complement strand
AAAGTCAACTCTCAATGACCAAAAGTCAACTTTCTAAATTCTCAAAATTTTCACACTTTGTCTCTTTATTTCTTGATCATAACTAATCTACACTCTACTCAAATCTCGAAGTCATCGAAACTAATTAATTCTTTCCTCATTAATTTTCTTAAGGCACAAACTCTTGTATAACACACTCATTTCTATTTATTTTAATTTTTCTAATTTCCACCCATAAGTTCGGGGTCCAACAGAACTGATGTGAGTATAAAAGGCTGATGAGCAGAAAAAACAAATAAAGGGTTATGTATTAACTTAGTTATCAAAAATGGGATGTGAAGCTCCAGATGAATGGATGTTCTCGGCAACATGATAAGTGTACAATTTACTAATATCCGAGATTGGAAAAGGATTCAAGGACTTAGTCAATGCTATGACTTTTAGGGTCTTCTTGCTATGGACATGACAAGCAGAGAATTGAATTGCTTACAACTTCAAAATGATACATATGCTTGAATAAGTTGGTTTCATTCCAATCGAATTTGGGGGAATGTCATAGCCCAAATTCTGATATTGAAGCTAAAATCATAAATGCTAACATCCCACTAACTTGACGATCAAAATTAAAACTTCAAACAGCATAAACTTCATTGCTGATCTCTATGTCTTTATTAATTAGTCCATCAAACCATCTAGTTGCAATTTCAATACGCTCTTGAGAATCCTGAAACAAATTAGTCAACAAGGAATAGGTATACATAAATATATCCTGAATCTGTATTTGCAGACTGTAAGAAAAATCGATGATTCTCCATCAATCCACATACAGAAGTAATGAAAGCATGAAGAAACTAAGAAATCTGTGTGTAAAATGTGGAAGGAGACAAGAGAGGCTCTCGAAGGTTTGAGTTTCAGAATCAAACATTGACTTGCATCAAATAAGTCAACTTACTTGATATCTATCCCATGTCTGTTTGTAACCCAAAGCCACACCGTTTCTATTATCCAGAAAGATAGCTTTTTGTGAGGGAATACAACCTACAAAGAATTAAATAACAAAATAAAGTATTCTATACAAAAGCTAGAATCTCATAAGATAGACAAGTATACAACATCAGAGAGCATTAACAGATATTGCAGCATTAGAAGTAATTACTGGCAGATCTGGAATGGGAATTCTCTCATAGATCTTCAACTGCAAGGATGGCACCTAGATCATGTTTTCTGTCACTTTTGGTCATTTCATCGGTATATAGCAAAATCAATTCCCCACTGGAATGCGTGAACCCAAAACAATTGAGCAAAAATTAGAAAATGGATTGATATTCAAAGAGACTAATGTTCTTTACCAGAGTAAAGTATCCCCGCTTTTTAGTTCTCATTTTCCTGCAACACATAGCCATCTATTTAAGATTAAAGCTTAATAAAGTTTTTGAAGCATGACATCTAGGCAACCAAATGGAACTTACCACGCTAGCATCAAGATTCCAACATCAGTATGATCCACCTCCATATCTGCACATAGAACATCAATTCCTTCGGGGCTGTTGAAATGACAAATCATTCTATAAGCATACATGTTATGATGGAAGTACTTACCAACATCAGAAGCAGCCCACAATCGTTGATTGAACTTTTCCAGCATCTCATCGAGGACAAACGAGGTCCTACAAATAGGGCATGTGTTGTTGTCGTGGTCCATCCAACGGTCCAAACACGCCCGGTGAAAACCTCGGTGTATCCAACTGGAAACCCCATTTACACAGAAGAGAGAGAATCTGTACACGGCTTGATGCTCAGAGATAATCCCCAAATTAATAAACCCCAAAACCCAAAGCGAAGGTTTTGATTGGCAGTCAGTAAGCAAGTGGGTTAAAGGGAATACAATTTCCTGCCAACGAGGTTTCTGAAATTTAAGACAAAAAGGTAAAGTGTTGTGTTTTGGACATTAAAACGACAAAAATAACAAATCGAAGAACACGCAGAGGAAGTACAGACGATGGAGATCTGGAGGGGGAAGACGGAAGCTCGAAACAACGCACATGCCCGGGAACATTGGGTTTACGGCTCGAACAACACCTGAGCCAAATAAAGTGAACTTGGAGGCACGACCCATTGTTGGAATGGCGAAGGCAGTCTTTGCAAGTAGAAAAGAGGTCTAGACTGGTTGAGAAATCAAATACTGACCGATACAGAACAAAAAAAGAGAGATATTGATTAACAAAAAGCAGGGGATCGTAAAATGGAATATAAGGCTCTCAAACTGGATGTGACCTTGCAAGGTTAGGAGTGACCTCTTTTCTTAAAGAGCTTTCCCCTTCCCCCGTGATGTAACTAGCTAGCAGTTTGCAATTTTCCCTAGGCTCTTTCCCTGTCCCTGCCTGCTCCCTAATAGGATAATAAGAAAACGCTCGGTAGGTTTTAAGAAAGACCAAACGACCACAACTATTTAATTAAGCCTTCCACGACGTTTTCTTTAACAAAACGTTGCAGGTTGTATTTTGCGACGTTTTGTTAATCAAACGTCACAAAAAATATTACAAATTTATGACGTTATCATAAAACGTTACAAAAAGTTGGAATTTTTTATGACGTTATTTAAACATCACAAAAAGTCTAAACATTTCGTAATGTTTTATAAAAAAAACGGTTCGAAATGTATATTATTCTTGTAGTGAGTGTTTTATTGTTGCTTGTTAGTTGATTTTTTTTAGAAAGTTGTGCTTTTATCTACCAACAAGTGGTATTAGAGCTAGGGTGGCAAAGTTTGATGGATATAATTCATGAATTTGGGCAAGAAAAATGGGTGACTCATGGAGTGACTAAAATAGTTTCACATGAGCTATGGGATGATGGAGAGCTAGTTCAATATAAATGGATCCACTTATGAGGAGAAGATGTGGAAATTCAAAAATAAAGTAATCATAAATTGAAAAAAAAACATAACGATAAAATGAGTATATACAAAGATAAGGCTTATATAACCTATTGCCTTGAAGTTTTAGGTTGAGATATGATGTCTTCATTATATATGGGATCACTTGGACCCGATTCAATTTCTCCCTAGCATTTGTTCTTTAATGTATGCACTATCGCAAGTGTACAGATCATATTTTGTAGTACATAAGACATCGTTCCCACAAGGATTGGATTAGTCATCTAGCAATTTAAATACAATTTCTCTAAGGTAATAAAAAATTGAATTAACTAAAATTAAAATAAGCTAATAAAACTAAACAATCAAATCAGTGAAGATGGCAATAAAATCAAAGTTACTCAATAATGGAAACTTAGGGGTTATTTTATTCTTGTTTTATTTTCATTTTGTCCTTGTTGATTCAATATTCATGGTCTTAGATATCCTAAGGTTTTGATTACCCTCTTTTGAGATCTAACTAACTAATCTCAATTGAAATAGATAAAAATTGTGTTGCAATCTCTCGATTCCTAAAAATACTCCTAACTACTCAAATGTATTTAAAGCAATTCTGTGGATATTTAAAACGCAATTAAGATCTCTCTTAAGTCACTTATTAACCTGATATGTATAAGTTTGTTAGGGTACCAACTCTTATTGCGAAACTTAATATAGATAACACTGATTCAATCTCTCGATTCTTTATCAAGTATGAGCATAAAAATACCATAAAGCATTAATTTTGAATTCAAAAAGGTAAAAGATATACAAAACAATTCAAGAATAAAGCCTAAAACAGAATTAGCAATTCACAATTATGTTCAAAACATAACTATTTATATAGCACCCCACTCTTGCAAGACACGTACTTGACATCCTGAGTGATGTCCGGGTGCGTACCCTGCAAGGGAGGCATGCTAGAACAATCAAACACTTGAAACTCAGTACAAAATTTTAAAAAATTGCATGAGCGTATGTGAACATCAATAATCATTTAGGCCTATTTTATTCATAAACTTTTTCAATAACAAAGGTTATAATCATTTCACAAATTATCCGAATTTCATTAGTCACTAGGGCCCATTATAGATACAAAACACTTAAATTCATAATTGTTATTACATTTCAAGATCATTTACAAACCTTTCCCAATTGGAAAGTTATTATAAACAAAAATAAAGAAATACAAATGCAGACATGAACTGATTCCGACCTCTATCTCTTACTTGAATGCAGTGGCTATACTCCCGTTAGCCTAACGGGGTAACTCTTCTGAGCTTGAAACAATTATTGCAAATTTTGGGTGAATTTTGCAAACTCAGTGAGTGACTATCCTCGATGGCTCACTCAATCATATACACATATAGTTCATATAATCACATATCACTTTGATCACAACATTCACATTCTCATTCAATTACAAGTTAACAGGATATAGCAATCATTCAAACATACATATTAAACGAATATGCAATGCACACGTGACTCACTTTCATTTATTATTGTCATTGTGACCAAGTGTCTTTTTTACTAACCCATATCCCTTAGTGGATACCGAGCTGTATTAGATAATGTCCCATATCCCTTAGTGGATACTGGGTACATTCATAACTGAGCTAGAGGCTCATATCACAGTTTGATCTTTAAGCTTTTTGTATTGGCGGCTCTGGTCACACTGCCTTTATCTTTCGTGCATTCATGTAATAGAATGCTTCACATCAACACATTCTCAATCAATTACATGATTTCACATTCACACTCAGAACACATTTATCATCGGACTTGGCCAGGGATTCAACAAAATTTTTGAGCAACACTTATTTCTTCACATTCACATACAAGGAATGCTTCAATTGTCACATTCATGCATCAAAACCTCGGGCCTTCAATGCTCGAAATCAAACAATCAAATCACATTCATAAGGTAATTTAAAACAGAATTTAAGCAAAAAAATAATTAAGTGAGACCGTCTAGGTTACTCCCAGTATGCTTCAGATTAGCATTAGCTTCCATGATTTGGAAACATCTAGGTGTAGACTTTTATCCTGCACATCAACATCATGCAATACACACAATGCACACACATTAATAATTGCATAATCTTATGAATACTCAATCGCATACATATGTTTTTGTGTTCTGTATAATGCATGTTTAATGACAATCCTAGGTATCGCTCTATTATTCTCATCATGTAAACATTCATATTTCCAAACGCACATAAGTATATACTTATGGTTTATACCTCAATAAAACTATTAAAATCAAAATTCATAACTCATTTCGCCAATTCAGATTTTTACTAAAACATACCTTCAGGTCTACTGTACATGATCAATATGACAATGAAAATGAAGTAATTTAGTAGTACTTTCTTCTACAAAAATGTTCCCCATTGTCTTAAATTTCTAATGACACTAAGATCATTCAATTTGGTTTAGCACTCCAAAAGTTATACTCTAAATAATTCGAACTATTCTTAAACTAAAACAATATTCTATTCTAAATTTCAAGTCAGATTATGGAATTCTAAAGATATAATTGAAATTCAATTTCTTTATAAAAATTATATCCTCATGTCTCTAGTTTAATCTAAATTAAGAATCATTCCAATTGAATAACTACGAAACAAGTTATCCCTAAAATACCGAAGCATGTTCAAGCTATGTAGGAAAGTTGGCCGCGACGAATTTTTCCCAAGAGGAAATTCTCGTAAAATCCTGCAAGTAGGCCACGGTAAAACTAGGAGTTGGCCGTGGTGAACTTTCATAGAGAGTAGAAAATAGGAATCATCTTCCAATTTTTCCATATTTTACAACATCCAACATCTCACACCTAACACTTCTTGTATAATGATCACCCTTTCTACTTTATTTACTCTTCATTCTCAACTCCATTTTAACATAATATCATTCATGAATAAATCATGATCTATATTTGATCATTAAATCAAAAACATAACATGTGTATATTGTTGGCTGCCAAAATTTTTATTGTTGAATTAAGCATGATTTAAATGAATTATGAGGTTTGATGGATAAAGTTTTTTGGAGGTACTTCTTATGTAAATGTTAGCAGGATTTTATTATATGGTTTGGTTGTATTAAAAGTGGTAAGAATGCATAAGGCCATTTTAGGGAGAGGAGAATTGTGAATGAGGGAGAGGAGAAGAGAGTGTCGTGGGAATAGAGAAAAGAAGAAAAACTAGGGTTTTTGGAGATTCTTGAAGAATTTGAAGAATCTTGGAGCTAAACAAGTAAGTACAAGACTCAACCCTTCTTGATTGATAGTTAGAAGTGGAAATGAAGGGGAATGGTATAGGAAAAATGTTTTAATCTTCTAGGGTTAATGATTATGTTGTGTTTGTGAATGATTTTGGATTGGAATGAGCTTAAAAATGAAGTAGAAGAGGTGTTTTAGTGTTAAGATGAGTTATATTTGGAAGATGGGTAGTATATAGATGAAGAATGTCAAAAATCAAGTTTTCGGGAGGTTTCTGGGCATGCTTGCCGCGGCGCACTTTTGCCCTCACCGCGGCGAGCTCCAGCTTTCCTGCACAAACATACTTCGGTATTTTAGGCATACCTTTTGCTGTAGATGTCCAAATGAGGTGATTTTTGATTCGTTGTAAACTAGAGACATAGTGGTGATGGTCGAAAATTCAACAAATGGTCGGATACCTTGTAATAAATTTTTTTTTGAATCATACACTAATACAAGACAACACATTACAAAAACAACAAGAATAACGTAAAAGGTATAAAATAAGTGTGCTATTAATACGATGATTTATGTTTAAAAATTATATAAAAAGCTAGCATCTTTCATAACGATGTTAAAAGTTAGATAAAATAAACTCAATATTTTTTAAAAGTTACATATATGAATAAGACAAATACATATCAATATTACCTTCCATAAATAAGAAAACAAAGACGGTGAGTCGATTACAAATACTTTGTAAAGTCTGGATGGATAATATTCACCAACAATTTGTAGTGTTGATAAACATACATTCATGAAACTTAAAGCAGACCTAAAAAAAACCTAGAAAGGTTTAAAAAAAGTTATGGGGTAGCTTTACAAAAAATTATTTTTTATAAAATAGTTATTATACTTTTATATAGGTTATCATATGAGTTTAAAAAAGCAACATACTTGCATAAAAAAGGATCAAAATTGTACGTAGTTTTTTTGCATAGTTGATACAACAACTTCCAAAGTAAAAGCAATGAAGCATGTGAACTTGCAAAAATCAAAGCAAAAGATAATCTATAGAAATTATCAAATAAGAAGGATAAAAATTGGAAAAGATATACAATAAAAAATTATACATGCTCTCTTACAGTTTCCATGAATGAAACTTCCGATAATCTTGTTTAAGGCGAAACATCTTCAACCAAGAACAGTAAAGAAAGAATAAAGCTTCTTAATGAGTTTAGAAGTAATAAATAACAAAATGAAATTTAAAAGGACATATGTAAATAATATTGTCAATAAATTCCATCACGTTTGAAAAATAAATAAATAATTAGACATAATTGACAGAGTTTAAAAATTACCAAAATAGGCTTATAACTTTTATCGCAATCTGCTAAATATGCAAGCCCTTTTGTGAGTTCAGCGGAAAATTCATCTGCTCTTAATTTCTCTACATTTCAAAAGAAAAATTTTAAATTAAATAGAAGAATAAAAAGAAATCGTATAAAAATTATCATGAAAATACCAAAAATTATGCTTTCTTTCCAAAAAAAAGTAAGCCTTCAATTTTTTTGTAGCTAATTTAACGTTGTTGTCGTTAGCTCTCAGGAACCATTCAATACAATTCTTGGTACAAATTTTCTTCTGCTATCAGGTAGAAAACAATGTTAAATAAAGCAAATATTTTGTGCAATATTCATATAACTTTACTTCTTTTTACTTAAAAATACGAAATAGTAAAGAAAGAGAAGTATTTGACCTGGTTTTGTAATACAGAAGTTTCCTCCGTTAGACACTGAATATGTAACAACCCAGATCGCCTGCTCACAGATATTTTTCACTTTGGGCCCAGCCCGTACGACTTTATTTTTCCACAGTACTTCCCATGAAATCACCCATCCTAGTAGTACTCTTGGCTAAGCACATTTAAATTCGAAGTTCTGAAGGGGTCCGGTGCGTTAGGGCATAGAAAATGCATCTGTAAAGGAGAGGTATCTGTACCCTTATAAGGCGTACTTCGTTCCCCTCTCCAACTGATGTGGGATCTCACACTTTCCACCCCTTCAGGCCCAGCCCTCTTTAAGGTCCAGCCTAGCTAGTACAACAGTTCGGGTACCGGCTCTGGTACCACTTGTAAAAGCCCAGATCACCCGCTCACAGATATTGTTCGCTTTAGGCCCAACCCCCATGATTTTAATTTTCTACAGGACTTTCTAGGAGGTCACCCATCCTGGTACTACTCTTGCCCAAGCACGTTTAACTTCAAAGTTCTGATGAGATAGCCTTGAATGGACTTTAGAGTCCTGAAGTTGTGATTAAATGTGAATATAGAAGTGTGTTTGAAATCATTTACAAGTTTAGGATTTTTAAAATATAGCCGTTGTGCTGCCCAAATTTTTCAAAAAAGAAAATAATAGATACTCAGTTAGCCTTGCATTGTCAAATTAAGGATACCGTGAGTGTCTTTAGCCTGGTTACGCGACGGATGTCATAGACCCGATGTATTACCAGGTCGTGATAGAATAACAGATTTAATTTTCTGAACCTGGTAGACAGTTTCTCTATAACTCATTTTGAACAAGTAGAGCAAGAAGAAGTTAACCAAATTGGAATGGAATTATTGTGAACCAAATTTTTAATAAAAGGAAGGCTTTTTTAGAAAAAAAAACATACTAATTGTTTATTAAAGTAACATTAATTATTTGCATATTTCATTTCTAACAACCGAATAAACTTCATTTATAACAGTGTGTATTTAAATACCTGACCTATGAATCGAAAATATTGTCCGCATGAAATAGCTTGACGTATGCGTCTTTAAATGGTTGTTGTATCAATTGAAAATATCTATAGATATCTATGGAAAGATTTTCTGTAATTCGGTAGCAAATTCTTCTGAAAGGAGTACAATTAACGTATTTCTACGAAAAATATAAATATGTCATTGGTGTGATATGTTAAGTCACACCCATGAAAGTGAATTAAGATGTCAGGCAAATTTTGGAAAATTTTTAAAATGGTTTTTTAATCTTTCTCTACCAAATTTGTTGTAATGAGGGCTCAACCTATGTTTTTATTTAAAAGGGTAAGAGGAAACTCAACAATTTGATTTACCAACCTCGTTGTATGTCATGGGTGTGACATGTTGAGTCACACACATGACACCTTTTCACGGAAGTGACTTACACGCCCATGAAGGATATAATTTGCTTGAGCCTTTTTTTTTTGCTAATTTTGAAAATTTTCAACCATAATACATATAATTTTAAAAAATTTGCTAACTATTTAATTTGAGAAAGAGGCACGGTTATTTTGAAACAGTACAAATACAATAAGAAGAGGCTCTTGTTGTTGATAAGGTGTTTGATAATTTGGGTAAAAAAGACAGCAGCACTGGATTGTCTCGTGCAGATTAACGATGCCAACTTCAAGTGTCTTCACATTCTTGAAGAACATCTTAAGCTTCCTCTGTTCATCCAAGGTTATGATATCTACATATAAAGATAAAACGATCGGGAAAATTAAGAAAACATTCAAAATAGAACCCAAAACATTTGCCAGAAGGTAGGAGTTAACAACTTAAAAAACATAATTGGGGTCAAAAAGACAGCAACACTGGATTGTTTCATGATCCCAACTTCAAGCGTCTTTACATTCTTGAACAACATCTCAAGCTTCGTCGATTTATCTAAGGTTTTCACATCTGACGATGAAACGATGGGAAAAGTTAAGAAAACATTAAAAATACAACCGAAAACATTTGTGAGAAAGTAGGAGTTAAGAACTTCAAAAAAAGGAAACAACAGGCTAATTCTTCCTAACCTCATTAAGAAGAAATATCCTTTGAAATTCATCGCGTTCCTATTGAAACTGATGGATTTGAGCTTTAAAATGAGCAGCAATTTTAGAGCATTAAAAGGAACTTTGTGGGTTTTATGCATAAACTATTGATGAAGAAAGATTGAAGAAAGCAGGAGAGATTACTAGAGTTAAGGAGGAGATGGAGAAAACAAAATCATTTATTCGAGTCGATAGGTTTTCATTTAATGCTGAAGAAAGGATAATTTATTGTTAAAATTTATTAATGCGGCCGGGCCGGCTGGCAATTGAATGGACAGGTTTTATTTATTGGTGGAGAAAGATTGAAGAAAGCAGGAGAGATTACGGGAAGAGATGGACAAAACAGATTGATATTGATTAAAGAAAGCAAGAGAGATTAGAGGAAGAGACGGAGAAAAGAGATTGATTTATTGATTAGATGGCTTGATAGGTTTTCATTTACTGATGCATAAATAAGGAAATTTTATTGAAAAGATTTATTACTTTTGAGATTTGGGCGGTCGCCAATCTCAAATGCATAAACAACAGTAGGAGGAGGCAAGCAGCTGGAGCCATACGGACACACGAGGGACAGCGATAAATTAGCCAGGAATTAACGCACAAATCACGCAAGCGTGGTGCAGGCACAGTGAAGAGTAGGCAGCTACAGAAGAACGCAACAGGTGGCGTCGATTTTTGGAGCTGAATGGAGGTTTAAAACGCTACAAGGACAAATCAATTGGCTTTGCGAGATAGCGCCGGCAGGAGGATAAACATGCAGACAGAGCAGTGGGCGGCGTTGAGGAATAAAACAAGAGTAGCCGTGACCCAAGGCAACACGTGGAGAAGCAAAGGTTTTCAACGGAAGTGACTGAAATTGAGCGCAAACAGCAGTAGATGACATGCGGATGGCTGTGGAGAATGTTTGGAGTTGAGGCAAAAATCAAAATAGCCAAGGAGTATCACACATAAGGCCGAAAAATAAGGAGGCAATAGATACGCATGGGCGTGAAATAGACAGTGTTGGCGTGAGTGGAGTGAGCAAGAAAGCTTTAGAGCTTGAGAGATATATATTATTCACAATCAGAAGAGTTTTAAAAAAAAGGAGAGTTTTTCTTGCTAAAATCATTACAACTGATAGAAGCTCATTTTGTTTTGGTTAACTTCTTGCGACAGTGGGCGGAAGAGAGCTT
>JAOTAZ010000007.1:15051757-15068357 GCA_025629785.1 Erythroxylum oxycarpum | reverse complement strand
ATAAGAAAAATAAAACAAATCAAACTAACAAAAGCAAATTAAAGAAAACATGCAAAAATGATGAAAGTGGTAAATTTGTTAAGGACCTAGTTCTTTGATTCAATCTCAACCTACACTCAATTAAACATATTTCATTGAATTGTTGTCTTCACATCTCTCTTTGAACTATTGATCATGTTAATCTCGGTTAATCCCAGTTTTTCCTTAAGCATAGTTAATTAAGAAGAGCTTGTTAATTAACCTTAGCTATCAGATAACCTAGGAGACGCTCTCTAGATTTAATGGACAGTTGCCTTACAAATGAGAAAAAAAGACCAATCTAAGTAATAATCATACAACCTCGGATTATTTAACCTAGATTATGTTATCCCTAATGATTACCAACCATTAGTTGCCACAAATGAATAGGAAACACAATGATTACATATTGCATTTGATTCTAGCAATGAGTTCATTCATAAAAACAATTAAATAGAGCATTCAACCATTCTTACACAATACCCAATTAAATAGACACAAGATAACATAATCAATTCCTAAGAGAGAAAGAACAACAATACAAGGAGAAATACACTTAATTGGGTCATTGACGTTGGTTACACCTCTGAACCGGTGTCAGGAAACCTACCCCTCTATGAGTCTCTCGAGGTTGAAAGCTTATTGTCCTCTTCATGCTCTCCTGAGGCTCCCAAAACTCTCCCAGCCAAAAACACTCAAAACATTTCATCCCGTCTTTGTCGTCACATGTCTATTTCTATTAAAAATTAGGGTTTTCGGCATCATATATGTATGTAAGGTGAATCACGATCATGTTGTGTCAGGGTCGTGCATCATTAGTCACGCCCATGACACTTTGTGTCATGGCCGTGACTTGCATTCTCATGATTTCGAGCAACCTAGAGGTAGACTTGGAAAATATGTTTAAATAAGTTGTATTTATAGTGCTCTCAAATACCATTCATGATCATGACATTTCACAACTTTGCAAATCATTTCATTTCTCCACCACTAAGGTTCACATGCATAATCATGAATCAAAGGATTTTTCAAGGTTGTAATGTGGGCAATGTTAAGGTGAGATGTATTTGGGTCAAGTAGTATGAAAGCCATTAAAGCTAGTGAAACAAAAGAAAAAGAAAAGAAAAGAAAAAGAAAGAAAGAAATAAAAAGAAAAAGAAGAAAAAATGTTTAAATAAATGTATCAAGGAGGAAGTGCATATGTGTTAAAAAGTTGTTTATGATTAATGCATCCTCTGAAAGTTGTATTGAATAGGTTATTTGAGCATGTTGGATATGAGGTAGATGTTGTCTTAAAAGTTTCACTCATTGTAGTTTAATGTATTGTTATCATCAATCTTTATGAGTGATCCCTTTTAATTAGTTATGCTTCATATGGTTTGTGTGTGAGAGCTTGAATTTGGGTTGTGAAACATCATTTTTGCATTCATCATAGATGATTTTCACAATTGCGAGTGAATGTTGGTTTATGCACTTGATGTTACATTGAGTGTTGCTTTTGTTTCACTAGCTTTAATAGCTTTAAAGGTCCGAATCAAAATGGCGTCATTACGGGGAACCAAGTAATTGGTTCTCTAGGTTAGCTTTTGTCATTTTGCAGCTAAGTGAGGTTAGGAGTTTTTTCTTTTTGATTGCATTCTAGATAGTTTAGCTTAATAATTTCCAATAGTATAGGGTTCTATTTTCTTTGCATAGCATCAAAATTTTGAAAATACAAAAGGTCAAAAAGAATACTAAACATTTGCACCTTTCATACTTAGCATTTTTGCACCCTCATAGTTTTGAATATTGCCTTTGATTGCTTTTTGAACCATACATACATTCTTTACTTGCATACATACTTTTATCCATACTTTCACACACTTATACACTTGCATCTGTCACATCTCATTTTTTTATTTGACTTTGTGTGATTGCAAGTAAATTTTGTTGCATCTTATTTTCATTTAAATTGTTCCCGTGCATACCCCAAAAAACCAAGCTTCTACCTTTCCACCCTGAAATTGAGAGACGTTTGAGAAAGATTAGGAAGGAGAGGAGAGAAAAAGAGAGAAGCAAGGTAGTTGTTGAAGAGGAGTCTAGTCAACCAAATAGTGAGAGCGACTCGTTAGAAGGAGTGATAATGGCTAAAAACCTAGCTTTTTTACAAAACCCTAACCTTAATGTTAATCAACCTAGGAATGGAGATAATGGAGGTAATAGGGAGCAAGAGCGAGTGGGTGAGAAAAATGGAAATCATAGAAGGAGGACTATTAGGGAAGCAACTACCTCTGATGTGAATTATGATCTACTTACTGCTGCTTGTCCTAAATTTGACGTGAATTTTGAAGTTAAAGGATTGCTCATTAACTCTCTTCTTAAATTTCATGGCTTGACATGAGAAGATCCCTATGTGTATTTGCAATCTTTGTCCATAATTTGTCAAAGTATGAAACTAGTGGGAGCTTCACTTGATCAATTACTATGGAAGGTTTTTCACCTATCATTGGAGGGAAAAACAAGGGAGTAGTATATAAGCCTCCCAGGGTATGTGGCGAATGCCTACCATAGTTGGGCCAATCTGCGAAAGACATTCCTGGAGAAATATTTTTTGGCCTCCAGAACTTCATCAATAAGGAAGGAGATATATTCGACATGTTAGGATTATGATGAGTCACTCCATGACTATTGGAACTGCTTCCAAGATTTGTTGTCCAGATGCCCTCATCATCAGATACCTGATGAGCAGTTAGTGCAGTATTTTTATGATGGGTTCAAAGTCAACATAAAGGTATATTGAATGCGGTATTGAGAGGTTCTTTGATTGACCTTACAGCTACGGAAGCATGGGATCTGATCGAGAAGATGACTTTAAATCATCAACAGTACAGTATGAGAGATACTAGAGGTATACATGAGTTGGGAGCTTCAACAGTCCAATCCAGAAGAATGGAAAGTTTGGAGTCTAAGGTTAACTTTTTGGAGAGTAAAGTGACTTCACATTTGTCCTTCATCACTACAGAACTGAAAAACATGAGTGTGCATCGCCCAACATCTTCTATGGATCTTACTAGACCCAGTTGTGATACTTGTGGGTTAGTAATGGACATATCTAGTGAATGCTCCGGCTATTATGAAGAGGTATCTGCAGTGTATCAGGGTCGGCCTAATCTGAAATGGGACCCTTATTCCATCACCTATAATGAGGGATGGAAAGCAAATCCTAGGCCCAGTTGGAGGAAAGAAGAAAGTAGAGGCCCGAACAAATTTCAACAAGATGGAGGAGCTGGTACTCCCACAAACTTGTTTTGTAACCAACAACAAGCCCTGATTGTCCCACCAAAAGGGGACACTAACTAACTTCTGTATAATATGATAGTGCTGATGAAGGAGGAGAGGATTTCAAATAATAACCAGTTCAACACAATAGCATCTCTCATTTAACAAGATTCTTCTAAAAACGTTGTTCGGATCAATGCTCTAGAAAAGAAAATGGAGCGATAGGAGACGAAGGCTGAGAATATCAACTCCTATTTCACTCAATTATCCAACAACATGAGTGAGAACCAGTAAGATGCAGTGGAACTATCCCCTCTAATACTGTTATGAACCCCAAGAGTTTAAATGTCATAACCCTCCGAAATGGGAAACAAGTGAGGTTTAGAAATCAAGATCAAGGAGAAGATGAAGAGGAGATTGAGAGTAGAGAATTGCCTTAAAAAATGAAAGAGTCAAGAAGTCCGAAAGTTCCAAGGAGAGAGCACTTTTGACTGAAAAGGAGTTAAATCAATTAAAGAGCAAGGAAGTGAATTCTAAAACCATCACATAATTAAGCAAGCAAAGAGGCCACGAAGCAAACGACAAGGAGGTAAACCTGAAAGATCTTCTTTTTCCCAATTCGTATTTGCTTAGCAAAATAATGACGGATATTAAACATGAGAAAGATGTCACTGATTTGTTTGGGAAAGTAGAAGTCAACATCCCTTTGCCTGACCTTATGAAAAGGGTTCCTGCATATGCTAAATATCTTAAAGACCTGTGCACCAATAAAAGGAAGTTCAGATTGAATGAAAGAGTGCAAGTCAACTCAAATGTGTCTGTATTGTTCAAACCCCAAATCCTAGTAAAATGCCAAGACCCTGGATCTTTCACCATCTCGTGCACCATAGGCAAAGTTACCATAGGAGGAGCCTTGTTAGATTTGGGGCAGCCATTAAAGTGATGCCTAAGTCTGTCTACACATTATTGGGAGTCAAGAATCTAAAGCCTACATCTGTAGCTTTGCAATTAGCTGATAGGTCTCTTAGGCATCCAGTGGGCATCAAAGAGGACATTTTGGTCAAAGTAAAGGGTCTTTCTAGCTGACTTTTATATGCTGGACATGTCTTCTGAAGTTGTGCAAGACACTACCTTGATTCTCGGTAGTCCCTTCCTAAGGATTGCTAGTACTATGATTAACATGAAAGAAGGTACCATCACCATAGAGGTAGGAGATCAACAAGTGTGTTTTAACATGTACGAAGCAATGAAACATACCCATAAGGATTATTCACTTTTAGGAGTCAACATGCTTAATATTGTTATTGATGATACATGCTCTAATTTTGAACTCCAAAATGTTAACTCTAACTCTGCACTGTACTCATTGAACTCTCCGATTGTCACTGATGACCCCTCGGGAGAAAAGTTCTCTGTTACTATTTCAGGTGGATCTAGAATTGTGGATGCTAACATCGATGTGGAAAATGGTGAAATTATCGTGCCATAGCATGGCTATCCGTCGAAGGTTCACCAAAAGAATGAGAAACCTCCGTAATCATCAGGTAATTTCTCTCCTTCACTTGTTTACTTACTTTTTCTCTATGACTGAGTATGACATTCTGGATCCATTAGTTTGTTGAATAAGTGTAGGGGAGAAACCAAGTCAGTAGGATATTAGTTTAACTTTTAGTTTAAGCAGTTTTTCAATTCAATAATTCCAATACTAGTTTTGTCTCCTGTTTTATGTTTGTTGTGCTTTTCGGCTTTATGTATGATACATCTTCAAGTTTGAGGAATTGAAGTGGTTGATTGTGTCGCACTTTGTCTTCTTGAGCTATTCTGATACATGAAGAATTTTATATGACCTTTAAGTGTACTGAGTATCCAGCGTGTGTCTTTTGTGATGGGCCCGTGTTTTATGTATCTTGCTTGGATCCCCGTATACTGCAAGTTTGCACGCGACCACAACCTTAATCAATATTGTCCTCTTTGGTCTTGGGGGGATTCAAACCCAAGACCTTAAGATTTTGTTGCATTCTAGCTGCACGCATTTTACCATTAAGCTACCAAGCCCGGTACACAAAACACGGGCCCAATATTAAAAGGAGCCTTTTTAATATTGGACCCACACCCCACCCGAAGGTGTTTGGGGGTTATACCCCGGCGTGTGTTTGCGGGTTATACCGCGGCATCCAACACAAATTGGTATTGTCCTCTTTAGGAATCGAACTCGCGACCCCTCAAGGTTTTGTTGCATTTAAGTGCACGCCTCTCACCATTGAGCCTTTTTAATGTTGGACCTCACACCCCACTCGTTGATGTTTTGGAGTTATACCCCGGCGTGTGTTTGCGGGTTATACCGCGGCATTAACACAAATCGGTATTGTCCTCTTTGGTCACAATTCGAACTCGCGGCTTCAAAGTTTTGTTGTTTTTACAAGCACGCCTCTTACCATTGAGCCCCGATGAGATGGAATTTGGTTTTGAGGTATTAGAAGTGTATTTGTTTCCTTTGCAGATTTTTGAGTTGTTCAAAATACAGTCGTTATGCTGCCGAATTTTCGATAAAATAGATTGTTGTTAAAGATGATATTAAGATATAGGATGATTAATCAGAATTAGATGAATTGAGTTTGGATTGATGACGATTTTCCAAAGGGGAAAATTTATATGGTTTTGATTTGTGTGCGATTGAATAAAGATGGAAAAAAAATTTATACCGGATTTGATTGGACTATACCGATTTTCAGATTTTGAGTTAGTCTTAGGGCATCCAACGTGACTTGTGTCTGAAAGTTTTCGTTTGCGGATGTCGATTATCCGTTTCGTTTCATTTCCTTCTATGTGATTTCGCTTTCGATACTTCGCTTTCGTTCGATCCGATTCGTTTGTGATCTGATTTGTTTTGCGCTTTGTCTCCGTTCTCCTTTCGTTTGCATTCCATTCAGTCGGATATAATTTCGGTCGTTTGCTTCCGCACACGTGCTTTGTTTCGCATTTGTTTCCGTTTTTTGTCTTTTTTCGGTTGGGGTCCAACTTCGAGATCGGGTCCCAACACTCAAACCATCTTAAAGAACAATAAATGCACAATTTCAAGATAGTTGGAAATCATTTAATTCCATTTATTTGAAAGAAGCTTTAATAGCTTATTTACTCAATTATAAAAATGTCACCCACCTTGATTTCCTTGCTTAAAAACTTGTTTAAGAATGTCTCCCTTCTTGCTCCTCTTGCCTCTCTTGATTTTCTTCAACATTGGCAAAAATTGCAAATTAATAGAATTCAAATTGAAAAACCTAAAGAACCAAATGCATGAAATTGGTCCTAGAATACTTATACCCATTCATTTCCTAAGCTCTTTGAACCAAAACCCTTCCAAAAAACTCCAAATATTAAAACACAACTTACCTTGAATCTCCACCAACCAAAGAAATTCTTGGCTCTAATGGAAGCTTTAACCTTCCTTTTCCTTTTTCCCTTCTTGATCACTCTCAAAATCCCTCTTGAAGGTTAAGAAAAATCAAAACCTAACTCAACTATCTTTTCTTTCTCTTCTTTTCTCCTTACACAACACTCTCTCTCCTCTCTCCTCTCCAATTTCATTTTTTTTGCCTCTTATTCAATGTAAGACCACCTTTTCTTCTCCCTTTTATACCCTTAATGAAAGTAAAAAGTCCATTTTGCCCTTAATTAAGAGCTTATGTTCTTTCATCCTTAAGTGACATGCCTAAAATGCCCTTTATGTAATACACTCTTAACACTCTAATTCAATTCCCCCATGTCCTATAATCTCATTCACATATAATCACCTTTTTCTTGGTATCAAAATCTCCACTAGAATCTCCTTATAACTCAAATCATCTCTCAACTGAACCTTAGTGGTCTGAATGATGTGGGATGGATTCAATCTATATCTCCTCAACATGGACACATGAAAGATGTCATGTATCTGTGACAATTCTGGTGGCAGCGTCAACCTATAAGCTAGCGGCCCGATCCTCTATGCAATCTCATAGGGACCTACATATCTCGGAATCAACTTGCCATTCTTGTCAAACCTCATGACTCCTTTTCAAGGAGATGTCTTAAGAAAGACTTTCTCACCAACTTCATACTCCATCTCCTTTTGGTGTGCATCAGTATAACTCTTCGTTCTATCTTATGCTGCCTTAAATCGTTGCTTAAGCAGATTAACCTTATCGACTGTAATCTGAAGTAACTCTAACCCTATTAGTTTCCTCTTTCCTTCTTCATCCTAACATATTAGAGTTCTACATCTCCTTCTATACAGTGCTTCATAAGGAGCCATCTGAATGCTTGAGTGGTACGAATTATTATAAGCAAATTCTACCAATGGAAAATGTTCATCCCAAGCTCTTTTGAAGTTCATCACACATGCCCTGAGCATTCCCTCAAGTGTTCGAATGGTCCTCTCAGATTGACCATCTGTCTGGGGATGAAAAGCCATGCTAAAATTTAACTTAGTTTCGAGAGCTTCCTGCAGGCTTACCCTGAATCTTGAAGTAAATCGAGAATCCTTGTCAGAGACTATAGAATCTAGAACCCCATGTAATTTTAATATCTCATCAATATACTTCTTTGCTAGCACATACAGAGAATCAATCTATTTGATTGCTAGAAAATGGGTTGACTTCATCAACCGATCAACAATGACCCATATGACATCTTACTTCCTACTAGTCTTGGGCAAACCCATCAGAAAATCCATAGTTACCTGTTGCCACTTCCACTTAGAAATAGACAATGACCTTAACTTTCCAAAAGGTGCCTGGTGTTCAGCCTTGACTTACTGACACACTAGACACTTGCTTACATATTCTGCTATATCTCTCTTCATGCCTTTCCACCAGAAATGCTCTTTCAGATCTTTGTACATCCTGATGCTACCTGGGTGCACAGCATAAGGTGGATTATGTACCTCATCTAGTATTTCATCCTTTACTTCTTTGATATTCGGAATACAAAGTTTGTTTCCTACTACTATTAAACCATCATCCCTCACTACCACTTCAGATTTTCTTACCATTCTAAATTTCTTCTCAAAGCTTACTCAATTTTGCATCCTGTGCTTGTAACTCCTTAACTTTCTCCCTGAGTATCGGCCTCACTTTGAAATTTGCAATAACACAATCGGGTTCCTCCTATTTGAAACTTATTCTAAGCTTCTCCATTTCTTCCAATAAAAGCAGATACATTGTTCGAACATGAGCAATAGAGGATTTCCTATTCAAGGCATCCGCTACCGCATTTGCATTTCCTGGATGGTATTCAATCAACAAGTCATAATCCTTGAGCAACTCTAACCATTTTCTTTGTCTCAAATTCAGCTCTTTTAGACTTAACAAGTACTTGAGACTCTTGTGATCCGTAAAAATCTTCGTCTGCACCCCATACAAATAGTATCTACAAATCTTCAAGTCAAAAATTATTGCTGCCAATTCCAGATCATGGGTCAGGTAATTCAGTTCATAAAGCTTTAGCTGCCACAAAGCATAAGCTATTACCTTGTCTCTTTGCATCAATACACAACCCAAGCCCTTCCTTGAAGCATCATTATAAACTATATAACCCTCATCTCTAGTAGGCAAAATCAAAACTGAAACACTTGTTAATCTGCACTTGAGCTCTTCGAAGCTCTTCTGGCATTCATCACTTCAAATAAACTTCTGATTCTTCCTTAATAACTTAGTCATAGGGGCAGCTATCATTGAGAATTCCTCAACAAATCTCCTATAATACCCTACCAGACCCAGAAAACTTCTTACCTCTACCACTGCCATCGATGCATGTCATTTTACCACTGCTTCAATTTTTCTTGGATCAAGATGTACCCCATCTTTAGAAATCACATGCCTAAAGAAAATCACTTCGTGAAGCCAAAATTCACATTTGCTGAATTTGGCATAAAGCTCCTTATCCTTTAATATCTGCAGCAATATCCTGAGATGTTCCTTATGTTCCCCTTCACTTTTGGAATAAACCAGAATGTCATTGATAAACACTATGACAAACTGATCCAGATACTCTTTGAAGACCCTATTCATAGGATCTATAAATGCAACCGGAGCATTGGTCAGTCCAAATGGCATGACTAGGAACTCATAATGCCCATAACGAGTCCTAAAGACTGTCTTGCTTACATCAGACTCCTTGATTCTAAGCTGATGATAGCCTGACCTGAGATCAATCTTGGAAAAGACCTTTGCTCCTTGCAATTGGTCAAACAGATCATCAATCCGAGATAGAGGGTACTTGTTCTTAACAATCACCTTGTTGAGTCTCCAGTAATTGATGCACATACACTATATCCCATCCTTCTTCCTAACTAACAGAACCGGCATTCCCCATGGTGACGAACTTGGCTTTACATACCCATTCTCTAATAGTCTTCCAACTATTCCTTAAGTTCCTTCAGTTCTGCTAGAGCCATTCTATACAGTGGTATAAAAATGGGTGCGGTTCTGGGAATCAAGTCAATGGCAAACTCGATTTCTCTCACCGGTGGCAAACCAGATAAGTCCTCTGGGAACACATCTGGAAACTCCCTCAAAATTGAAAAATTCTCTAACCTCCCTTCATTCACCTCAGTGTCCACAACTTACGCCAAGAAGGCTTCACACCCCTTTTCCATCATTCTGTCAACTAGCAAAGCCGAAATAATTCTTGGCAATGGCATTCTCCTGTCTCCTTTGAAAATTACATTGTCACCATTTCCAAAGTCAAACTCTACCTCTTTGAGGCTAAAATCTAATTTTGGATGATACTTCTCCATGGCATCCATTCCAAGTATAACATCTAGACCTTTCAACTCTAAAGGCAACAAGTCTACAACAGTCTAGAACCCTCAATAACCATTTCATAGTCTCTATATACTTGACTTATTATTAGCTTTCTCCTTAAATGAGTGCTAACAATTAAGGGACTATTCAAAGGCACTGAATTCACACCATGCACAGTCATACTTGCAGAAACAAATGAATGTGTAGAGCCAGTATCAATCATCACATAAATTTCAGAATTGAATAACTGAGCCATACCCGTGACAACCTCAGAAGCGGCTTTGACTTCCTCTCTGGTCATGGTAAATACCTTGGCTTGTGCATGACCCCCTGGCCTCCTTGGAGGATTAGCCTCCCTCGCATCTCCAGAATTGCCCATCTTAGTGGCTGGCCTAGGCCCCACTATTTCTTCTCTTCTTGGAGCTTGTGACTGCGACCCCTCTTGCCTAATTGCTTGGGGACAATCCCTAATCATGTGTCCCTTCTCAACGCATCAGAAGTATACTCCAAGTAACTTGAAGCACTCTCCCGTGTGAAATTTTTCACAATGCTCACATTGGGGGTTCGTATTCATGCGACTACTCCTCTTCATCTTTCTATTGCCTCCCATAGTTGAGACTTGCACTAAAACTGCTCTTGATTGCTTGTTCTTAGCAGAGGGACTACTCCCCATCTCACTCTGTGTATGGAAACTCTTCATACCCCTCTCAGCCATTGGAGCACTCATCCCCTTCTTGGAATACTGCTTACGGTTCTTCCTCTTCTTGTTCATTTCATACTTTATATTCTCCAAATTTTTAGCTTAGAGCGCGGCATCTACCAACTGCTGGTAATCACAGAAATTATGGATTAACACCTTCTTCTTGATCCCTAGATGAAGTTCCCCCTCAAACTTGCAATATTTATCCTCTTCATTCGCCACAATATTGGCCGCATATCGAGAAAGTTGGGTGAACTTCAGCTCGTACTCACTCACACTCATTTCCCTCTATGTGAGATTCAGAAATTCTCTAGCCTTCTCTTGGATATAGACCCTCAAGATGTACTTCCTCCGGAAAGCTTCTAGAAAGTCCCCCCATGTCAGCACCGGAGGCATAGCCTGGCTGTGGGACTCTCTTGGTCCTCTTCAACCATGCTTCTGCCTCTTTAGGGTTGGTAGTCCCATTAAAGTTAACAGCCCCATACTTGCAGAGCATGTCATATTATCCACTCCTCTCCATTAGAGCTGGCACCAACACTCGTGACCCTTGGCCCATGGCATAAGTGAAAGCCTAGGCAAAGGCTTGAAAGAATTGAGGGTCCAGAGGGTTTACTTAAGGCATAGGAGGAGGAGGTAGTGGCACTCCATGCTGCACACTAGGTGCCTCAGAATCAGGAGCAGGGTGTGTCCCAGCATCTTGCGGGACATAGGATTCATCTGTGCTCCCTTAGCGAGAGCTAGATCGAGTCACAGCTCCTAGAGTTCTCTTTCGTGGCGACATTTTCACTCCTTCAATATAAAATCATTGAAAATCCTTAGTTCATGTAAAACAATTTCAAATCATGTAAAAAATGCAATATAATGCAATTTGTTCGTAAAAAAAATGCACACACATTTTATGCCTTAGACTACCCATTCCAAAACTAGGATACTCCTAAACCTAGTCTCTTTGATACCATAATATGTTGGACCCCATTTCCGGAGCCCAACATCCGGAGTCATAAACCTTATGCTTATTACCCTGTAGGGTCATTAGCCATCATTCCACAAGGATAGTGTGCCCAAACCATTCAGTCACCAAAATTACAACTTAACTTCTTCAAGGAAATTGTAGCCCTAAGTCTTTAGTTTGTTTTGAAGCAAGAATCATCTTAATCGGAGCTCTATAGCTCAAGATATACTTAAAAAGCTAAAGCATGTACATACCCCAATCGTGCTCTCCTAACCACCCCTCACTTTCTATCCATCATAATTTCTCAAATTAACTCCAAAAGATACCAATTTTTATGGGGAGATAGAAACATATGTTAGGAATCCATTGCTTCAAGAATCCCTTCATTTGGAGGTCGGATGAGGGAGTTATGCTCGAAAGAATCAAACATGTTTATACCCTCCATTAAATTTGTAGCTATCTTGGCGCGATTACCATAACTTTCAATATAGAAGTCTGATTGAGTTTGTTGTTGGACTATTTGAAATAAGACTTCTAGATCTACAACTTTTATGAAGAACACAAACTGAGATTCTGCCTCTAAAAGGGTCAAAAATCGCAATTTCCTGAAGCTATCCCGTGAATGTCAGTCTAACGGACATTTATGTTTGTTTAACAAACATTTTCGAGGTTGGAAGCCAATTTTCACCCTAGAAGGTCCACTTAATGGACCTAATGTCCATTAAATGGACATTGGTGATGCTGATGGTTCTTTTTCAACTGAGAAGGTTTGTTAAATAGACCTAATGTCCATCTAACAGACATAGGGGTTTCCCAAACCCCTCCTAGCCCTCCCCAATGCTTCCTACATCCAAACTAACATCATATTCACTCATAATCTTCCCAAATTCAACTCTTCTAGTGCCAAATCACTTGATATCAATTCAAACACAAAATTTTTCTCATAAAACTCTCAATTATCAACCCCTTGAATTCATCAAAACCACAATTTCCTATCATTTACCCTAGTTGTCCTATACACAAATCCTATGTAGCATCATAACTTGTAACGATCATATGTTTCCATTCCGATATCCAAAAATTACAAACTTTATATCTTTGGAAAGCTGGAAAGATCATCTACAATTCCAGGAAGAAAATTTTTACCAATTCTACCTAGATTATTCCATAATTTTCCTTGAATTCAGAACACAATCCTACCCTTATGAAAACTTGAAATTAGCAATGTAAAAACATGAAAAGCCATAAACAAATATATGTATATGTATTTCATTCGCATCAAAATGAGATTTTTAAAATGCTTTAGTGGGCATTTCGAGCCACCTTACAACATAATCCAAAAATACAAACTTTACAAAATCGATAATTTCTCAAAATGCAACTAAAGCCTTGTTTTACAAAATCTAACTTCAAAAGAACAAAATGTGTAAATTCGAGTGATGCCCTGACGCTCGACTCAATCACTTGATATTTTGCTCATCGCCTATGGATGGGAAGGAGTGGTGGTGAGCTTAACGCTCGTGGGTAATAGTTTTATAATCAGTAATAAGCAAAAACCATTTAAAACCTTCATTATTATAGCCAATTTCTCATTAAATCATAAAACACAACTTTTTAACATATCAAGCCAATTCACAAATCATATGTGTCATACATCCATCAAACTTGCCAATACATCATAACAAATCAAACGCATCAAAATCAATTAAGCACGTCATAATGGTTCGGTTGGATCCGTAACAGAACGTACTACACATTTCCCAAAAAGGTCCTGTGCAACCTTGAACAGAATGTACTATCGCAATTCCAAAAAATGGTCTTGCATAGCCGTGAGCTTATGGGAGTCCATGAGGGAACTCCATGCCACTAGCAGGCAAGCAGGAGAGGCTTTTTTAATCAAGTGCACTTGATAGACAGAACAGACCACCACAAACCCATATAACATGTAATTCATGAACTTGAAACATGTTGCCCACATGACACATTTTTGGAAACTTGATTTCATGAGCATGGCATATGTCCTATGCATTTCTATCATCATTTCACAATTCATCAACAAAAAATCCATACCAATCATATAACTATTTCTCAAATCATCTAAAAGCCACAAATGCAACAATTATAGAACAATTTGAAATCATTCCCATATCACAAAAAATTTCATTCACAAAATTCATATACAAAAACATATGGCACTTTCTCAAACCATCTTAAAGAACAATAAATGCATATTTTCAAGGTAGTTGGAAATCATTTAATTCCCTTTATTTGAAAGAAACTTTAATAGCTTATTTACTCAATTATAAAAATGTCACCTACCTTGATTTCCTTGCTTGAAAACTTGTTCAAGAATGTCTCCCTTCTTGCTCTTCTTGCCTGTCTTGATTTTCTTCAATATTGACAAAAATCCCAAGTCAATATAACTCAAATTGGAAAACCTAAAGAACCAAATGCATGAAATTGATCCTAAAATACTTATACCCATATATTTACTAAGCTCTTTGAACCAAAACCCTTCTAAAATCCAAATATTAAAACACAACTTACCTTGAATTTCCACCAACCAAAGGAATTCTTGGCTCTAATGGAAGCTTTAACCTTCCTGTTCCTTTTTCCCTTCTTGATCATTCTCAAAATCCCTCTTGAAGGTTAAGAAAAATCAACACCTAACTCAACTCTCTTTTCTTTCTCTTCTTTTCTCCTTACAAGACACTCTCTCTCCTCTCTGCTCTCCAATTTCATTTTTTGCCTCTTCTTCAATGTAAGGCCTCCTTTTTTCCTCCCTTTTATACCCTTAATGAAAGCACAAAGTCCATTTTGCCCTTACTTAAGAGCTTATGTTCTTTCATCCTTAAGTGACATGCCTAAAACGCCCTTTATGCAATACACTCCTAACACTTTAATTCAATTCCCCTATGTCACATAATCTCATTTACATTAACATGCTAATTAATTCCAACTTACACTAATGTAGCAAGACCCCAAAATTAATCTAAGAATGCTTAATCAAATAAAAAAAATTTAGGGGCCAACAATAGGTGCACTTACAAAGTGATGATAGATGCACTTAGCTAGTGATCTTTAGCATAGTTCAAAAGATGAGCAATCAACGACCTAAGAGGAGCTACATTACTCAAGGAGGTAGCTAGTTCCATTTCTTTAAAGGGGAAAAGAACTAGAAAAACACTTGGGTGAGAAAATTCCTCCCTAAGATTGTTACCTAAATAATGAAAGATAAACTTACTTCAAAAATTTGAAAAAAGTAAGATAAAGGAGAAAAAAGGGCAACTAAGAAGTGGCTAGAGAGATAGCAGATAATTTTCTATCTTTAGAGGTTAAGTTAATATTCTAAAATAATTTATAGGACATTGTAGTTTTATAGGTGATTGATAATAAGGAAGTGGAGGAGGATGAGCAAAATGAGTTTTGAATTAGGTAAGAAAAGTTATTTTCTATTCAGGTTTTTAGGTTTTGTGTTAGGTCTTTAGGTTTTGATACATGCCATGGGTGCTAGGGTATCATAAAAATTGATCCCTATTCATTTATGTGGAACTATATTTATCCCAAAAATATCAAATCAACAAAATTCTTCAGAGAAAAGTAACAAAATGACTTATTTCAAACCTTGTACAAAACATATGGTCTTCTTATAAGAGTTTTTAAAGCATATAAAATTTTACTATAATGCATAAAATTACAAGGGATATAGAAGTTTTTACCTTAATTTTTTTTAATCATCTTGGGACGATTCGCATTTGTATTTTGACATTTTATAGTTAGGTTAGTGGATGGGGTCATTTAACTTTTCATAATTAGGTTTGACAAGTGAAGTGACTAACTGACTATAGTAACCAAAGTAAAGGATCTCAAAGTATATCAGGTGATCTATATCATACCATATGGAAAAAGATATTGAAAACTAGTATGTACCATACTAGATTTTGATATCAGATTGTACTAGTTAGTATAGTAAGTACTAGTATTTTATAATAAAAATATATAACAAAATCTAACTCCCTCAATTTTTTATATTTCTTTCTTCATCTGAACTAAATCCTTAAAATTAAAAACTCTGATCTGCCTCTTCTCGTGATTCTTTTTTGCCTCTTCCTTACAATCTTCTCCTATCACTTCTCACCATCTGTCAAAGTTGTCACTAGCCATTGTCTGCCCATAACCATTACAAAGTTTTAGTTAATCCTCCAATACCGAAGCCTCATGACTTACTAGTAACTTATCCTTATCACCTTTTTTTAGTGCTAAAACTTGTAAGTATGTAGGATTTGTTAATTTTTTATTCCAAATGTGTGGTAATATAGGTCCTTTTATTAACATAGAACTATTGAGTTCTTAGAAACTCTCTATGAAAGATTTAGATTCCAACTTAAATATTTCATAAGGATGCAACTTTTAATTACCTTTAATCAATTCATATTAAGATGTTTTATTTGCTATGAAATTTGGATGTAATGTTTCTTTTAACTATCACTATTCAAAGTGTCTTTCTGATACATAAAGAAGCTTTTATAAATGAAATAACAAAAACAATAAAAATAATAAAAACAATAACATTATATTGAGAGTCTCGTTGAAATTAAGGGTATGGGGAGGTCCAACAATATACAGCCTTATCCCTATATGAAGGATGTAGGAAAATCCCGGTGTGTCCATCACATGAACACGGTGCGGAAAATAAAAATTTTTATCCCGAGACTTTCCCGAAACCCAGGATCGTTGTGTCTATATAACTAGGTCAAACCATAACGACCTACGTAGCCCGTCTCTAATGGTATCCACGCAGAGGTCGGAAAACCTAACCGGGACAAAACCCTTTTGACCCGGGAATAGCTAGACTAGGGTTAAGAGTGCTAGCTCTTACCTTAGCCTTGG
>JAOTAZ010000007.1:14950911-14961227 GCA_025629785.1 Erythroxylum oxycarpum | reverse complement strand
ATCAAAAAGGGGGAGATTGTTAAGTCAAAATGACTTTACGATTAATGATTTTGATGAAAAACAAATAATAAAGCAAAACTAGACGAAAGAAAAAGTAGACGCAAGCAAAAGTAGACGCAAGCAAAAGTAGGCGCAAGCAAAAAATAGACAGAAGCAAAAGCAGACGCAAGTAAAAAATAGACGGAAGCAAAAGCAGATGAAAGCAAAAGCAGACGCAAGCAAAAGAAGACGCAAGTAAAAAATAGATGCAAGCAAAAGCAGACGGAAGCAAAAGCAGACGAAAGCAAAAGCAGACGAAAGCAAAATCAGATGGAAGCAAAAGCAGACGAAAGTAAAAAACAGATGCTAGACGCGAGACACATCAGCTTGAGTTAGTTACATAACTCAACTGAATAATCGATTCTTGAAAGATTAAGAAGCAATTTTCAAGAAGCAGTTGAAGACGAAAGTTATAAATACGAGTTGTGTCAAAGAAAAAAAAAGATTTTTAGTGAGATTAAAAAGCTTAACAATTCTTGAGAGATATTGTGCGAACAAACTAGAGTTACTATTTCTGTAATAAAGCTCGAAACACCTTTCAGATTGAAAGAAGTGCAGATAGCCTGAAGAGGCTAAGAGTGAAAGAATACTGTTTGTAGAAAGCTGAAAAGGCTCAGATACAAAGAATACTTGTAAAGTTTGAGAGATAGTGAAATCTCAGAAAGACATCTGAGGACTGGAAGTAGGCCACAGTTTGGGGTGAACCAGTATAAAATTGCTGTGTCGAAATCTCTCAACTCTTAATCTCTCTCAACTCTTACCTTTAGATTTTGTTGTTGTTATACAAGTTTTCAAAAATTACTTTACAACTTTGTTTTTCGATTGTTTTGTGAAAAGAACGAAGTTCTTTGAACGAACGAATTTTGAAAAAGGGGATTAACGAAAAGAGTACACAATTCAACCCCCTTCTTATACATTTCTATCCCATTATTAAGCATTGTATTAATATGTGATTCATTTCAGGCACATCCCCTTGGATATTCTTAAAGAACTCATCCATCACTACTATAAACAAAAAGGGGCTTAATGAGGAGCCTTAGTGTAGCCCAATATCAAAAAATTATGTTAGCACAATATTGATATGCATGTTAAAAGGTGTTGCTAACTTTGTAATTAAGCAGGTTAGAAGGAATAAGTTGAGAAACTTACGACAACATATTTGAAGGAGGTGAACTGTATCTTCAAAATATATAGGTGAAGTGTCTATTCCAAATATACATCATCTATGTCTTTTTTTTTTTTGATTTCTTCCTAAAATTTATTATTGTTGAATAGTAGTTGTTGTCTTAATATTCATTATATGTGAGATGAACATTCAATATTGTATTTGACATAAAAGGATTGAAAAAAAAGAACTAGCCTATGTTGAAGCTTATTCAACCACTTTAATAATGGGAGAAAGAGCATGGTTCTACAAAACCATTTCAAAAGGAAACATTAAGCCAATCAACAATGGCCCATAAGGAAACCAATTATCCAGCTGCTTTAAGTTTGTATTTCTGAGCTAAACTAGATAAATTTGTTTATGAGAACAACCCAACTATCTATATTCCAAACCATATTTATATATAGTACTTGAAAATTAAGTCTCAACAGGAACACAATTTGAGACGCCCAAACTAGTTTATATTGTAAAATACCACAATTCTATATAAAAATGTCACCATTCAATATAAAAATACCACAATTTTATGTGAAAAATAATACTACTTTTTTTAAAAAAATACTATTACTCTATTAAAAAAGTGTCACTATTTCACATTACAAACGTCGTGTAAATACAAAAAAAAAAACACTGTCACTGCTTTATAAAAAAAGAGCATTATTTTATATAAAAATATAATTTAGATTCATATTAGTGAAACTTGTACAGTTAAGACTTTGAATTTTATCTCCAATTAAAACAGACTCTTGTTGCCTTACTTTCTCTTTCTAAATCCTTTTACAGTCCTCGTCCTTTTCTTGACTTTTCCCCCATAATTTCAATTAATTAGTGCACACAACTTCAATTATCTTTCCTATTTTTACAATTAATAAGGCCTCTCTTTTTATTTTCTTTTTAGGGTAAAAATAAAATTCCCTCCAGCATGTGGTCTCCGTCTGTGTCCCTTTTTTCTATATTGTTGGTTTTCTTTTCCCTTCTTTTTTGTCATATCTATGCGTTTCTCTCTCTCTCTCTCTCCTTTTCTTCTCTCACTCAACGAAACCATTGTCGTAGCAGCCAAGTGGATTGGATTGGATTGGATTGGATAACACACTCCCTACACCTTTTACCCTAAAGCCCTCTCTGTAGTTGTCTATCCTTCTCATCTTCTCTCCATGCTGGTCATACGGACTAGGGTTCTTCGTTTTGAAGGCTAGTGTTTTCCTTGTTCCGTTGACATAAAGGTGTGCTTTTTTACTTCTCCTTCCTTTCCCTCTCTATTCTCTTCGGGGTTCACTGTTTTTCACTTGAAAGGCGCTATCTTTATTGTTATTTCTTTCGTTTTGCTGTCTTCACTTGTGTGGGTTGTTGCTTACGTGATGGAAGTTTAATGGGATGTTCGTTAATTCGGTTTGTATCTGTTTATTTGTCTGTTTCGTTCGCTAGTTCCTTTGTTTCAATCTAATTGTTTTGCTTTTTATTGATTACAGCTTTACATTGTTGAGTAAACGATTACTTTTGTAATTTTATTGAAACTATTCCTTTCCTTAACCTTTTTTGACGTATTTCTTTTTTTATTATTTCTTTTTGGTACTCTTCCTCTTGTCTATCTGATATCTATAATTTGTTTTTTTTTTGGTGAATATTGAGTAGGATGGTAGTTGGGAAAGAGGGCGGTAATTGTGAAAGGGCTTTTCTTGTTCTAGGAATGCTAGATAATTGGATTGAATACTTCTAGTTCACATGAAGAGTTCAGCAATCTATCCCTCTCTATGTCACAGTTATGTAAACCTTATATTGGGAAACTTTGAACTTCGCTAATTAATTTGTTTAGTTAGACTAGTCTGTGGTTTTAGATACCATCACTAGTCATCACAAGCGTTTACCCACTGTATTTATCTTTTTCGTTCTTTTCTCCATCGAAAGAAGAGCAAAAGCAGATGCTCTCTCCATTCATTGTATTTGATCCTATTGATGTGTGCGCATTCAAATTATTCAGGCTTAAATTTTGAGGCCTATTTAGATGTGTACACTATACAGTGTGTTTCTTATTATTTTTGTGGGTTTTAGTGTTTTACACTTTTGTTCAACATGATGTGTCTGCTATGAGCGGAGCTTTGCTTTTATCCTTATTAACAAATCGTATACGGCACAAAAGCTTATACTTTGTAGGATATCCATATTACTTATGAATGTTCTTCTGCAGAATAGTAACTTGGCACCAAATTGCAGGATTCCTTGGTGACAAGAGCATAACAATATAAGAAATCTGTAATTTTGGGATTAAGATTCATATTAATTGTTATGTATGTGTAATGATGATTTTCAACCAGGTAGAGGAACACATTCTTTAAGAGTGACAACTATGATGTTAACGTCATTTCTTTAGTAATTCTTGACCTTCTTTGACGAATGGCGGCTGATCATCAGAGAAAGCGGCTCAATGGTATCAGCATTGCAAATTGTGGCCCTCCAGAGCAGTATAAAACCAAAAAGAAAAAAATAGAATCGTCAAAAAATAATTTTAGTGCAAAATCTCATATTTCTCTGCAATGGGATGACAAGCGAAGTGAGGTTGTTGCCAGAAGAGAACAAATTGGCATTAGTCGGAGAGATTTGAGGCCATTTATTGATTCTGGTCCTCAGTCTCACAATGTCTTGGCTGATGTATTTGTTGTTCCACAAGAGATTTTTGAGTTGGAAAATTTGGCAGTAATTCTTTCAAAAGAGGTATTTATAATCTTCTCATGTTTGTATGTGTGAATTATATTTTTCCTTGTGAGCATGATGCCTATTTAAAGATGGAATTTGATTCAGGTTTGGCTGACAAATTTATCAGAAGAGGAGAGAAAACTTCTGATGCAGTTTCTGCCTATAGAACAAAATGCAGAAGAAGTTGTTGAAGCATTGCTTGGGGGGGACAACTTTCATTTTGGAAATCCATTTCTCAAATGGCAAGTACTATTTAAATGATGTGTATGCATGAGCAACTGTGCAATGTGGAATTCTAGTTTGTCTTGTTGCTGTCACATAGATTTCAAGCTTTTTTTTGTCCTTTTTTAATTTTTTGGATGAAGGGGAATGGGGGTTTTGTTGGCAAGGTTATCAATTGTAACGTCCAACTAGAACAAATGAAGAGATGTGGAAATTTCCACTTACCTTAATGTTAAATTCTTATGTTGTGAAAATACTTATTTGGTACGAATTTTATTACCTTTGAGTTTGCTTTTGGGAGGGCCTGTATTCTTTATTCTTCTATGTGATACTGCCTCCTACAACTACCTGACATAATGTAGTTCTAAAAAGCAGCAATGTGCATTTACTTCTTGTGCTGACATAAATATTGAAATATATTCACTAAATGTACTTTTTGGTCTGTGGTTTCCAAAGAACTATACTGATTTATGATGGGTTGAACCATTTGAAGTCTGAGTTTGACATTTCATATGGAACATAATATTGCAGGGGAGCATCACTCTGTTCTGGTAACCTTCACCCTGATGAAGTTATTCATCTAGAAAAATGTTTAAATGTTGATAAGAAAGGGTACTGCTCAGACATACAGAATTATCACCATGAGTATGCTCCTTTGCTTTGATTTATGCACTTGTTTAGTATTTTTGTTTAATCTGATGTCGTTTTCTCGGGGTTCAAATTTGCTTGATGTCTTTGCTGCTTTTGTGTGTTAATCCCTTTTAATCTGTCTTGTTGTGGCAGGATGATAAACTATTTCCAGAAGTTGAAGGAAGTTTACGAAAGTAGTGAGGATCCAGAAAGGGAAGTCTTACAGAGAAAATGGAGGTTGACTCCACAGGAAAACTTTTTTGTTTATTCTTGCCCCTGGTGTATATATATCTTCTTTCATATTTACAGCTCAAGTTACATACAATACTTCGCCAACAATATCCATTCGAGTTTTACAGAGATCAATCATTGTTGTTGGATTTCTCCACAGCAACCTTTATTTTGTACTCTTGCCCTTTGTGTGTGTGTGTATATATATATATTCTTTCATGTTCACAACTCAAGTTACATATAGTTCTTTTCTGAGAACATCAATTTGACTTTTACAGAGCTCAATCATTGTTGTTGGATTTCTTCTCTCCTTTTTTGAGCATGTATGTGATTTTTATTTGACATGATTGATTTTTCCCGGTACGGCCAGAAAGCATGCAAATGAATCTTTATTTCACAATGTTGAGGAGAATTTGGAGGCTACATCAGAGTCTTGCTCTTTGGCTACGGATGACAAAGCTTGTAGTAGTGATAATCAAACTTCTGCAGTGATAAGGAGTGGAGAACTTCAGGAGAGGTGATTAACTTTCCAAAATAATGCTGACAATTGTGACTGTTTATGGCAGTATAGCAAATATTGGATTAATTTTTTCCAAGACTCATCTCATGATATGTGGCATCCTGCATTAAGGGGAAAATAATGAATTACCAGTTTACGGTAGTTCTCATCTATGTGTTGAAAGATGATCCTTTGAAGAGATTATGAACATTCCATTGTGAGCTAGTAGAATAGATGTATCTGTGTGTGCATGTATTGGCATCTTTGCTCTTAATGTGTTCTGAAAATCTGAGCCTGTTTCCTATGCTTTTAAGCTTGAGTGCATATATTAATGGATGCATATGCTGATAGAAACATAGGGAATTTAGTTGGTCTTTGCTTGATGTTTCCTTTACCTTACAAGTTCTCTATTGAAATGCTTGTGGGCATTTTGCAATTTTCATCTGATGTGCCCAAAAATTTATACTTCTCATGTGTACTTTATCTTCCATTTTGTTTTATTATTCTGTGCCCCCTGATATTTCAGTAATCTTTACACTTTGCTTCCATCCGATATATATAGACAGAAGTTGAGGTTTGTGGCTACATGGCACTATGTGCATCTTGAGTCTTTCAATCTTATAGTCAATCTATTTAAAAGAGCCCTGAGGATGATAAGTCTGTTGTAGGCTTCTTAATATTATGATATTTGGTCTTAATATAGGAGTATTCGTGACAGTGTTACTGATCTGTTAAACATTACTTGTCCAACTGCAGTTGTGATTGAAACCTTATGTCTAGATGTTTCTTGTATTCCTTTTATTGCCTACATATGACATCAATAGGTCCTATGGAAGTTTGTTCTGAACGTCTCAGTTCATGTGCATTTTACAAATTCTCCGAATGAATAATAACTTCGAGCGGAATTTGAAATATGTCATGCAACTCCGAAGTTAATCTTGCTTTCTCCTTTGATGTCAGGACTTATAAGGACGGCTTATTGGGGGAGAAATGTAAAAAGCCATTGGTTTCCAGTGATGCAAAACTCTGGGGAGCTGACAACCTTCACAAGCATAATATCTATCAAGCTGATGGTGCTGAATACATGTCATACGTAAAGGTTGGTGCCTATTTCTTGGTGTTTCTTTTAGATGGTTGTGTAATCTCTTATTGTAGAAATGGCATGCATGTGGATGATTTAAACTGTAGTACGTCAAAACTTAGTGGTTCAAGTGACAGTCGCCGGCTGATTGATATCACTCTTTATGAAATTGCTCACAACTTGAATTTTATGCGTTTCTGACAAATGCTTTTGGGAAGGGAATGAGTGGTAGTGTTCTCATGAGCATTATACTTGCTACATTTAGCACAGAGAAATGGGTCTCGCTTCTTACTAGGTATGAAGGGCATGCTCAAATTCCAGGATCACCTCTTTTAATTTTCTCAGATAATTCTTTTACATTAAGGGCATTGGAAGCGCTTGAATGCTCTTCCTGCTCAATGAAATTGAGTTCACTGACTATCAAGGTAATGGCATTTGATGTTATCTAATCTAGCTGATCAAAGCCTAATTACAATTTAGAACATTATTAAACGTATGAATCCTGATGTGTTGTTGGGATTGTCACCGTTTCATTCTTTTGATTCATTGAAGTTTCGTTTCTGATATGAAAATGACCTTAGCTCAAGCTATCTGGAGATAGGGGGACGTTTTTCCTTCAAGTCATGGTTCTTGTAGCCATAATCGAGGTGGAACTTTGATCCTAGGTTCTTAGTGGAACACTAGAGATGCTTCATGCTTTAACTCATGGTGTCTAAATAGCTCAATGTTCAGTTTTCTAAGTATGTACAAATGGTTATCTAACTTCATCAACCTTTAGACTTGATTTAGTTAAGTTCAGTATCACGACTCTGCACTTACATCTTTGGCTGGTTATCAAACCTCATTGTTCCCATATACTAACCCAATTAAGCCAATATTATTTTTCTTGTTAATGAAATTCACAATATAGAAGCTGCTCAGTTTTTTCTTTTCCTTTTTTTGGGGGTGGACGGGGGGGATGTTTTGCTTTTCCAGATAAGCAAGAAGCAGCACCAACTTGTCAAGAGTATGAAACAATCTGGTAAAAGCATTCAATCTAAGTCTCTCAACCGTGTGCTAGGTGACCTTGATACATTGCATGTACAACCATATGAAGAGTTTGTAAAAGAGGAGGCCAAAAAGTTGCAGGAGTATTGGTTAGTTTGAAAATTGAATTGAATGCTTCCTCCAAACTAAGAAGCTTTTTGTTTTTCCCCTTTTGAATATATATTTATATGTATATAGGTTGAAATTGGCAAATGAAGATCTTCCTACAGCATATACAAATTGGAAAGCAAGGCAGTTCCAGAGAAGGGAGATTACCATGTCTTTGAAGCAAGACCTGAAAGAAAAACTGAAATATTCAGTGGAGGTTTGATACTCTAGCCTTGCATATCTTCCATCTCTGTTTATTCCTTTGGGCATTTCGAACTAACTTGTTGGGTTTCCAGTGGAAATTGTAGTAGGTGAGTTTGTCTCAATTATTCTAAGCTTTAACTGTTGTTTTATGATAATGGCTATTCAGGATGGGCAGAAAGAAAACTTAGAGATTTTGCTTCATGGTCAGAGTGATCAAGGAGGAAGAGACCTTGGATTTGATTTGGAGGTTTACTTCTCTGTATTACTTTTGCTTTCTTTTCCTTTTCTATCTTTGCTGTACGTACATTTGATGCTGTTTTTATTTGACAAATCTTTCTTATTGGCTCTATTTTTAACTTGTTTATGGTTGGATAGGGTGAAGAAGAAAACCATGAAAGTATGGTTCAGGATGAAAATGATGAAATAGAGGCAGCCAATTATCCCATTTCAGCCAATGAAGGTTCTGTTTCTGTCTCTCCACAGTACCAATCTCTGCAACAGATTTCTCCTTTTAGTGGCAGCGATGAGCCTAACCTCACAGATATGGACTCAGAACATAATCATGTGGTTGCTAAGTCTGACGGAACTTCTCCTGATGTATCTGCGTACTCAGGAAATGTCAATACTGCTGATGGTTCCATCAGCCAGGGTGTTCCCATCTCTTCCAGTGATGGTGTATGGTCCGCAGTTGGTATGCCAAAGTCTTATTATGATTCAACTGCAAGCCATAAATATGGATCTTCTGGTAGGTTGTCCCATCCACATCAACTCAATGGGGATCAGCAGTCCCAGTTAATTGATTTGGAATATAATGCAGGTGAAGAAAACATGAAAAAGGATTTGTTACACAGACAATCTGATGATGGTTCCTACACTTCTTACCCAAACAATGATCCCAATGGATTGCTTCAATCTCTGTTTAAAGGGCAGGGGACACTATGCTATGAAACTGAACAAAAGGAAGTAGGGCTTGATATCCAATCATCAAAGAACATATTGATGGAAGAGTGTCAGTTTAATGGGCATCTTCAAGGGAACCTGAATTCTTCCCTGCCAATGGAACACAGCAAGAAGAGGCATGGTGAAGGTTACTTGCACCAAAACATTCCAGATGCTATTTACTCTGATGGAGGTGGATACTTATTTCCAAGACAAGGTCTTCTATCCACTGTCAATTTGCAAGACTGGGTCAGTCACCATGCTTACATGCCAGTAAAACTCCAACCTCACAGCCATTGTGATGGAATGCTAACTCAAAACTGGCTTCCTGGTGAGCGTCAATCTCGTGGTGGCTGGAATGGTTCTGATGGTGCCAGTATTCCGGGCCATATTATTGGAACTGGTGCAGATCAGAGCTTGTTTAGTGTTCTATCACAGTGTAATCAACTGCATTCAAGTAGCCCATTTGGTCCAATGGGTTCGAGTGAGCAACTCATGTTGCCTAGGAACTATGAGATGGGTAGTGGGGGTAGTGCCAGGATCAGTCATTCGTTACAACATGCAGCTCCTCCGATTAATTACTTGAATGGACGTGATCCTTCAAATAACTTGATGCCTGATGAATTTGGATGGACTCAAGGTCAGCAAAATCCTAGCTTACATGATCAGATGGAGAGACCCTATTTGAGGTCATGGAATCAATAGGATTTAATTTACTCCTGATTAGTGTGTGTGGATGTTGTCGAGGTTCAATTCAGCAGGAGAAGGAATGCCAGATGTAACATTATGGCAAACGAGTCCATGATCTAGGAGGCCGAGCCTTCTGTGGTTGTTGCAGATAAAGCTGCACCTTGCCACACAGACTCCAAGATAGGTTATATGTAAATACTTTTATACAAGAGGCAACTTATAGATGCCAATGTATATATTCTGATATTAGGTGAGCAGAGCAGTGAAAACAAAGATGAGGATAAGAAAGATTCTTTTGCTTCTTTTGATAGGTTAGTTACTTTTAACATTTTTGGCGATTTTTCATTTTGTTCATGGAAAAACATTTTGCAATAATTTTTGGAGGTTATGAATTGCCCAAGGCTCTTTGATAACTTGTCTTTCCCCTGTCTCTTTCCATTGCCCATATTATGCCCAAACGTTGCTCAACATATGCTTATTGGTTTCTTATGCAGGAGGAGGCGAATAGATGTATGTCCGTATCTATTTGGCACACACCATCACCTTCACATGATAATCATACCCTTTTTTTAATAACCAAACCAAGGCAAAAGCAAAATTATCTTGATTAGTATGATAACTTGTATAACTAAACTGAAGTGAATCACACGTTAGTAAAATGATAATTAAATACACAAGAAGGGGGGTTGAATTGTGTAATCTTTTTCGTTAAATCCTTCTTTCGAATAATACTTGTTCAATTCAGATTTACTAAACACTTTCTTTCAAAAGTAATTCTCTAATAGCTTGCG
>JAOTAZ010000007.1:14888822-14899691 GCA_025629785.1 Erythroxylum oxycarpum | reverse complement strand
AATTAAAATAGAAAATATAAAAATATATAAAGCAAGATTGAAAACTTTGTAATTATATTATAAATTTTGACTAATAAAATTATTATTAAATATTTTAATTGTATAATAAGCAGGGGAAATTTTAAAATCATAACTCAAAAATACGAAACCTATCTCTAACAAAATAATTTCATCTTATTTCTTCTCACAGTCAATGTTAATTTGATTACGTTTTCGTATTTTTGAGTTATGATTTTAAAATTTCCCCTGCTTATTATACAATTAAAATATTTCCTAATAATTTTATTAGTCAAAATTTTATAATATAATTACAAAGTTTTCAATCTTGCTTTATATATTTTTATATTTTCTATTTTAATTTATACATTAAAATTATAAAATAATATAATCAATTAAATTCACAGGGCATTATTACTGCGCATTTGCGCAGTATTATTCTGCTAGCCTTCTACATGTCACAAATACTCTATTGCTCTCAATCTACCGAGATTTGCTCCAACTACAAGAACATGCAAAGCTTACCAATTACTCCAACAACTGAAACGGTACCATATGCTCAACTTTATTTGCTTTACTTGTGTCAAGCAGCAATGGCAGTATGAAGGTGGAGCAACGGCAGTGATGGAGAAGCAGCTCTGTAGAGAAACAGTAGTGATGGACAACAACAAGAAAGACACTAACGAATGGACGGCAAGAGAGAGAGTGACCTATCATTTGAGGCGGCCGAAATGTGGAAGGGCAAAGTGAGAAAGGAGGCTTTGACAACTAGGTTAAAAAATTTTCAATTTAATCTTATAGTTTTAAATTTGTTCATATTTTACCAGTATTTAAACGGTATTCAAGGTACCGGAATTTGGTAACAAAAATTGGTACGATACTGTTACTGTCGGTACTCTTTTCGACTGATATTAGCCGGTATGGTAAGAAACGCGAAACATTGCTTCCAACTTACCCCTAATTGTAGCTTATTCGAATATATGTTGTTTGTATACGTGGAACGCAGCAAACTTGAATATGGATTCAAGTTCTCTGTTGCTTGGTAACGCAGCTCTTGGACTGGACCTCCTTGAAGTAAAAGCGATGAAGGACGGCTAAAATTAGTGGAATATAAATATAACATTATTCTCGGACGCAAAAGTGAAAAAGAAAACATTTGAATGTTAAATTAGGCTTATGGAGAGATTCCAGTGCCATCTTCAGTTTCTCCTCTCCAGTGCCTGTCAGTCGCATGATCCTATTTCTCAAAATGACATGCATAATTTGCTTGTCTAATCTCCTGTGGCTTACATTGTCACTTCTTTGTTATCTTTTTATTAATCGAAGTCGTCATGATGCTGTTACTTTCTGTGACAAGTTCTCAAATTAGTTAGTTTAACTGGAGTGTTTAGTTTAACAGGAATGTTTGAAGCTCCAGGTCCAGGGACCAGGGCTCTATATCTTGGTCGTGTGGCCAAAGTGGACAAAGCATAGATACTTGCTGCCCGCGTGACTTCAATAATTTGTATAGAAGGAGAAGGGTTACAACAGAGTGTGCATAACAAAAACTGAAGAGAGATCACCTACTAATATTACAAAGCCTAATTTATTCCCAAAAGTTAGCTTAAGAGAGGAAAGTTTGAACAAGAACAGGGTTGGATATTTGATAGACATGTTGGACAAAGGGATAAAACCGGACACTGCTCCAAACCATCAAGACAAGCAGACTCTAACACCATGTTAAAAAAGTTTAACTCACCCCTAAAAGCTAGTTAAAGAGGAAGAAGTTTGCACACTATTATAAATTATTGAATGCTCTCATACTTATTCGATGTAGGATTTCTGACACACCCCCTCAACCCAAAGCAGGGCTGGACATCTGATGAATATTGGATAAAGGGATAGAATCGGGCACCGCCTAAAACCATCGAGACAAATACGCTCTGATACCATATTAAAAAAGTCTAACTTATTCCTAAAAATTAGCTCAAGAGGAGGAGGTTTGCATACTATTATAAATTATTGAATGCTCTTATACTTATCTGATGTGAAATTCCTGACACACCCTCTCAGCCCAGAGCAGGGTTGGACATCTGATAGGCATATTAGGCAAAGGGACAGAATCGAACACCACCCCAAACTATCGAAACAAGCAGGTTCTAATACCATATTAGAAAGGCCTAACTTACTCCCAAAAGTTAGCTTAAAAGGGAAAAATTTACACACTATTATAAATTGTTGAATACTCTCATACTTGTCTCATGTAAGATTCCTAACAACTAATGTGAAAAAAAAAGAGACTATTATCTAGCTATCACACCAAAAAACTGAAGAAGAAAGGCTCTCTCTTTTCCAGTATGGCTTGCAAAAACAAATCTTTATGACGACACAAACTGCAAGCTTCTGCATTTATATTTCCATCAAGTTTCAAGCATGACCCAATCGGCAAGATGGAATCGGTTTCATAGGTACGAACAAATTTAGACGACTTGTAACATCAAACAGATGTCAGAATTATGCCTAAGATACATTACGTACATCTCACATCAAAAGATTTCACCATGTCCAGCATTCAGGAACTTGTCATGTCAGGCAAAATCACCTGAAGAGCTAACCTATATGTTATACATACATAAAGGTTAACAAAAAAGTTATAAAGTAGAACAGTAAACAACTTGCAGAAAATACCAACAGCAGAATAAACCAGGCATTGCTACTTAATTCTTGTGGATGATATGATCGCCTCTCAAACAAAAATGTTGACTCATTGATTCACTCGGTCTTTTTTGTGTACACTGAGCCACAATTGCCCTGGCGCTCATCATAAAAAATACCAGGCAAAGGCTTTATTTCTTACCGAATTGGATAACATATAAAAATGAGGTCATAATCATTGAGTATGTGACGTAACTTGAAATCAATACAAAGTTAAATTTTGGTCAGGAACTCGAGCTCTGATATTGATGAATCTCCTGGAGAAGCAGAGCTCTGGCCTTATTGACATAGTTAAAGCAGAGGCATATATGTTCCTCAAGAACCGAAAGGTGATCAACAAAATCGAGATGGTTCTTCCTAACCTGCTTCAAAACCTCCACAATGGTATGATCATCTCGACCGCTCTTCAATCCAAGGCGAATAAGATTCTTGTCACCTTCGATATCAGCATATAGACGAGCTACAAGACAGTCAATCGTGCCAAGGTCACCTTTTAGCACAAAAGCACCCCTAGCTGCAGCCTCAAGTTTCTTGACATGGGCACGCTCTTTCTTAGTAAAGTTGCGGGGAAGATACGTGGCACTGCAGATGGGGCAGGCGACAATGGCAACAATGGCATGAGTTGCAATTGCCACGGCAGATATAGCAACAGCCACAACAGAACCAATGGCACAAACAACAAAGCCAACATTGGTTCTGCGAAACAGGCGGACTCTAGAATGAGACTTATCGATTCTGCGGTTCAATTGTTGTCTAAGCTGCGAAAAGCAGCGGCGCGTTTCTTGGAAGTTATGAGAATCAGGGCAAGGAAAAGGGTTGTTAAATTGATCAAAATGGAGAAAGATGTCAAAGGCAGACTCACATTGGGCTGGAGTAAGAGTGTCCAAATCAAGAGGAAGTACATCAAGGAGATCGTGAAGAGAGCGATAAAGATCACGAGCACGAGAAACACTTCGGCGGAGGAGGAGGCAGAGGAGGGTAGTTTTTTCACACTGGTCAAAGCAAATGGAAATGAGGCGAGTAAAGGCATTGTCCCTAGTGTGACGAAGAGCCTCTTTCACACATTCTCTATCGGGCCTTAGCAGCTGATCTAAGAGGTCTCGGTGAACATCCACACCATCATTACTGTTCATACAAAAATCAATTTGACCATCTTCAAGTCTGGACCAAATCTCCTTGTAGGAATCGGTTTGGAAAGCGAAGGTGTACTCGCGACGGAAGTTAACAGGAGGTGAGAGCTGAGCACTTGTCGCTGACGTCCCAGCAGCTGAAGTCAGTGGCGTCACAGCAAAATAAGCAAGTCAAACCCCATTGGAACATTTACACAAACAAATAACAAGCACGCAAGCACAGCTTGCAATAGAAGGCTCACCCTCTGCGTGTGGGGGAGAATTCCGCAGATCGATGGTTGCGTTGGGAGAAGTGGGCAAGGACGCCGATGTTGTTGCAGACGACGACTTGAAGGAAAGGCACTGCAGCATCACGCAAGTTCTATCTTCTGCATGAAATGAAATTGGAGTTGGGGTTGACCGGTTCTGGGTGTGACGGCGACTCCGAATCGACGCTACTGCTGGCTTCTGATTGAGCGATGCAATCTGAATAAATCTGTCGCGGAGAATGGAAATGAGGTAGCAATAGAATTTGAATTGAGGGTGAAGCTAAAGCATGTGATTTGAGATGAGAAGAGAGGTTTAGCGTTGTATACTTGTTCTTCGTTAATTGGTTTTTGGGCCAAGCTATGCGAGTTTTAGGTCGACCCTGCAATGTGCAAGGCAAGAAAAATTAGTGCTGACGTGAACAAGGGAAATTGCAAAATGTACAAGATATTGCAATCACCCACTTTACTATTAACAACAAATCATGCTCTACAACAAACTCTTCTTACACTTCTATGCCAATAATCAAAACAACACAGCCGTTCTTTTATACACTTATCAAAAGCACAGAACATAGAATCAATAAAGTATTTGGTAACTGAGATTTTTTTTAATTTTTTTATTTTATTTTGTTGCTCTAAACAGCTGGCTTCCAAGGGTCACAGTTGAAGTTCCTTCCCCCATGACTGTTGTCATGCTCATTTCTTTCTCAAGGATCCGCTCAAGTTCCATTACGAGGTAACTGGTGGCAGGTCGTCTCTCGCTTGACGGTTCCAGACATCTGACTGTCAACTGAATGAACGATTCCATACCTTCAGGCGTGAAGCTACTCCCCATCCTTTGATCGATGATGCTGTCAAAATGCCTGTAGTCTTCACTACTTTGCACCTTTATAAGAACACAAGATAAAATTCATTACAAATTTTAAGCAGCATCTTTCGTGTTATGCAACATATAGCAAAAATTCAACTTACTTCACTGCCAGAAAGAAAACAGTTAGTTCCATATTGATCTATCACTTGTTTTACCACGCTTGATCGACTAAATTGGTGCCCATATCTTTAACAGTTGTATTTACCAAAGCTAGCATAATATGCTCTACTCCCACCATTTACCTATTTCTTCACACAATTGAGGATAAAAGTAATCGCAGCAATTAAATTGCTAGAGTAGCTCAAGGAGGACTTTATTTCCAAGTGCAGTGATGCAATAAAACTGGACATACCCATTCAACAAGGTTCTGGTTGGTGTCTGAAGTTGGTGATACGATTGCTTCCCTCCCACTGAGTAACTCCAGAAGGAATACGCCAAAACTAAAGACATCACTCTTTTCAGAAAATCGTCTGAATTCCTTCACCCTGTACACAAACAATGTCAAATGAGCAAGGAAAGTATACAACATTCAATTAGCATACAAGAAATGAAAGGTTGACAAGCAGTACTCCGGGGCAAGAAATATCTCATCTGCAGTCACTTGTAAAGATGGGCCAGCTATGTCAATTCTTCCCTGGAAATTACGCAGTCCTGCATCTGCAACTTTGGCTATAAAATTTTCATCTACAAGAACATTGGACGTTTTGAAATCCTTGTGTATCAAGCGAGGAATTAAAGAATGAAGATGAGCCAATCCTGCACAGGATGGAATACTTGAGGTGGCATATTCATTTCAACATTTAACAAGATGAATCTTTTGATTCATTTCAGGTTTCACAAACTTCCAAATGTATATACAATATCAGTTTCCTCAATCCATATTAGTTTTCTCTTTGGCATTGAACCAGATATTATCCAAAGAAAAGAAAAACTGATACCAGGAAATCCAAAATGCTCACTGATTTTGCAGAGGATCACCTTTAGCAGCCCCTAGAGCGATTGCAAGTCTATGCTTGAATTCTAGCTTCCCATCTGAGACTTGACTAGGTCCTGCGAATTAATAATCAGAAATTTTAGCATGCAAGAGAATAAGATAATGTTCTTACAAAGAGAGACCATATTGTCCAAATATTCAAAACTTATGAATTCAGGAGAACAATTATGATATGTCCTAACTTAAGAAACAAAGTCTAGCCTGCAACAATGGAAGAAGTAAAATTCGGTCATTGGTTAGAGAGTTACCATACAAATGATTAGAAACACTTCCACTAGGTATGTACTCATATATGAGAAATTGTTGATTGTTTTCCTGGCAGTACCCTAAAAGAGTCACAAGATTCCGATGCTGAATGGGGGAGAGGTAGCGTACCTAACAAGTATAGTTCACAAACACCAAGTCAAACCATCACCAGTGGAACAGTAGAGCAAGTGTATACAAGAAACAAGGAAGCTTGAATGCAGGCTCATACTCCTTGTGCAAGAATCTGAGCTACCCTTCGTTTTAATATTGTTTTTCCTTTTTTAAATGAGACTTTTGCATGCATCGTCAAACAATTAAGATGTAAACATTTTATCCTATTCAAGCATTTTTTAGTTATGTAGAACTCATATTTACCTCATCAACAAATTCCTGACTTGGTGCTCCAGGTCGCTTTTTGATGGCTACAAGCATGCCATCATTAAGTAAGCCCTTATATACCTCCCCAAATTTTCCTATTCCGATCAGATTTTTGTCACTAAAGTTCTTTGTGGCCAGAGACAATTCTTCCATCTCAAAGCGCCTTGCCTCCCGTAATGATAACTCGACCTCAGCATGTCTTCTTGCTGCATCATCAGAGAAAATCATAAGCTAATTAATCTTTGCACTTTCTTCCTTGCTTACCCAAATATATTCCTTGTAATTGATACCTTGAATAGATGGATCAGAAGATCCTGTCTCAGAAGTTCTTGAAATGCTGTTTTTCCGACATAGGCAAAGCCATAAAATAACAATCATCCCCACCAATGCCACGAGTCCTGCAGCACCTCCTAATACGGCTGCAAGAGCCCTTGACATTTGGTAAAGCAAATACTTCGGCTATGTGGAAATTTATTTGTGCAGTATAAGATAATGTACATTGAGCCTGTAGCAAAAGTACACCAATAAGCACAGAAAGCGTTAAGTGGAGAAAAACTTGCAAAGAAGAGAAAGAAAAGGACATAAAAAAGCAAGAAACGTTAGTTTCAAGGCAAATCAGAAGTTTAGAAGTGACTATATTGGTACAGGAGCGGATAATGTTCTAGTAACATAGGTGCTCCGTAATGGAGGTTTAAAATGATTCAACCACAAACGAGCAGACGATTTAAGATGATTGAATAAAGCTGCAGATAAACTCCCACTGTAAAAGCATTTTCCAACAGAAATAATCGCGAAATGCCAACAAACCAAAAGAAGAGACATCAAATTCACAGATGAAACAGGCGAATCCAACAAAAACCGCCGGAATACTGACAAAGTCCTTGAATTCAGAAACAAAAGAACAAAAAGAATCTGAAGTCTTCAAACCTGTACTAGCTGTCGTTGTGGAAAGACGAAGCCAAGTCCTAAGAAACCTCAGCTCCATCTGCCAACGGCTAATTGAGTCGGTTTCCCAGCACCAAGATCGATCAAATCAATATTTACCCACATTCCAACATTGAGTATCAAATCCCTTATCCCCGTTTAAATCTCACCTAAAGCTTTAATAGACACCCCACAATGACAAATCAAGGAAAACTAACTCAAACCCAGAAGTGCCGAAGAGATAAGCCTTTGAGGTCCAGATTAGGAATGAAGAAACGAGGGAGGGAGACAGCTTTCAGAGCTGCAAACAAGCGCTGCCAATTAATGAATTAATGAATCAATCAATCTCCTGGTTGTACTTTAGAATAAATAAATTCGGGAATCATCGTTGGATACAGACAATGCCGACAGAAAGTGACCGCACGCCGACAACAATATTCCTATTACAGCATTCCTTCCACCTTGAACAAAACCACTCCAAAAGCCATAACTCATCAGTCTAACCGACATATATTTTGTGTATCTAGACCCACCAAAAGAAACCCAAGTAATTAAACTGTTGAAACGAATTCCTTGAACCCTCCAATCTTTTCTTGTAGTTTGATGTTTCCAAGTGAATAAGAATAAACCTTTATTGCAGAACAACAAAATTCGGGATTTTGGAGTCTCAAGATGAGATGATGACGACGATGGTGATCATGATGACGGTGTTAATGATGAAGCAGAGCGTTACTATTAAGTAAAATTTTTGTGTGGGCAGTAACGCAGTATAATACTGTAATTGTTGTCTGCTACTGCAAGTTGGAATTGCACAGAGCATCTTGGCTGTAACAAATAAACACTGTTTCACAACCACACCACCAAAACAGAGCATGCAATACAAGGTCATCTAATCACCTACATAACAGTAGAAAGCCATGTCCAAATACCGAAAGAGAAAAGGAAAAGAACAAATACGGATAATAATAATACTTGAAAATTGAGATATAAAAAGTGTATAATGCAGACAATGAGGAAAAGCGGTGAATAAGAAGAGATTGAAAGCTGTGGGGTTGTTATCCCCCACTAGCCAGCTATGTTAACATTACTACTACTGCTACTTCTACACTACATATTTTCAAGTAAACCACCCTTTCTGCGGTTTCTCTTTTTCTGATAACTCTCATGTGAACACGTTGGATTTTTTTTTTTTTTTTTCTGACGATGATTCAGCTTAACCAATAATGAAATCGCCAAAAGCTGGTTGCTTTCTCGATGAGTTCATGACTGCATGTTCCAAGAGTGGAAGACGTTTGGCAGGAGTCTTAGTAGTTTTTAAGTGTAATACTAGCAAACCAAATATTTACTTGAAGAAATGGAGAGAGGCGAGCTCATACAGGAGTACCTACCCTTTTGTTTATATGAGCCAAAAAACTCGTGGAAATTATTGATGTAAAAAGGAAAGATTCGATCTTGGCCTACGACAGCGACGCAAAAGAAACAGAAACAAACTCACCAGGGACGGGGCTAATAATGCAATGGCAGAAGGAAGCAGAACATCATCAATAAAATGTCAACGTCCTTGGAATGGTTTCCATGGCTTTTGTAGGTAGAATTCATTCCGTTTCACAGTAGAGATGGAGCCCTAGGCCTTTGTCCCAGTTAGGCTTCAGTTCACAGCTTTCACTTCTTCTTTTTTTCCTGATTTTCTTGCTTAGTCCAGCTGTAATCAGTGTTTCAGTATCCATCTGGTAATACAAAATTGAATTAATGTTGATTAACAAAAATATTAGTCTACTACCCAATTTATCAGCCTCACTGAACTGTAATAATGAACCGTAGCAACATTATTTGATAACCAATTTGGAATGAACGGTCTTTATTGGTTGCTTATGATGAAAGACATGAGACAGAAGAGCGTCAACTCTAAATTGTACTTTGAAGAAACTCTCGTGTGTTTCATGTTTGGACCTAGTACACAGAGAAGGGAATGGCAAATTTTGAACGTTTTATTACATCAATTATTAAAAAAAGAACACCTTCCAAGTACAGGTGAAAGTGAAACGCAAAGTTAAGAGCATTGCAATTGGGTAGAATTAAAAACTATCAATCAAGTAGATTAGAGGGTACATATATTTCACTATTTTGTTCCATCCAGTTTGGATCATACACAATTTCGTTTTCCTGGCAGCTAACTTGACTTCATGTCCTTTTAAATATCTGGGGTATAATAATACGCACATCTAAGTTAGACTTCGAAAAAGGGATGCAATAAATGGTTAAATCCAAAAATGACAAGAAAATTCAATCTAGTCTATTAATTTTAATCAAAATCACTACTCTATTATATGTGTATCAGTCAAAGTTGTGAATACCATATCAAACTCAGTACCGGATGGTACAGTATTATACCAGTAACGATCAATACTAGGTACCGTTTTAGATAATTTTTTAAATTTATAAAATAGACCTTAAAATTTTTAAATTTTACAAAATAGTCCATTCGTATATTGTACAATTGTACTGTATACTTTACAAGTTTACATCAACCTTGGTTCCAAAAATCATAATAATAAAAAATAATCACAATTAATATGAAATAACAATAATTTTTAAATGACATATAAATAATATCCACAATTAATATAAAAAAGACAATTATCATCTTACAAATATAAAATTAAGAATAATACAAAGTATTTAAAATATTATAATAATACAATTTTATTATTTTAATAAATAATAATTACATCAAAACATCCAATAAAAAGAACATAAACAATTTACAAAAGAGTTTATCACAAAGAAACAATCAAGAAGAAGTTAAACCTGAAACAAAAACATTTATAGTTTCATTACATATATAGAATTTTAACATAAGCATCAAATATAAATAAAATTAAAAGAAAAGGAAAAACAAAAACAAAAACTTTGAACTTAATTCAATCGTTAATGAGAGGATACTCGCTATAACTGCACTGATTCAGTTATTGTTTGATACAAAATCCTCATATGAGAGGAGCTTCATCATCATTATTATTCAAATTTAATGCACCAAATGACATGTCAATGCTTTCTCATCCAAGATTATCTTTCAAGTTATTGACATCTACTAAATTCGGTTCTTCAAAAACTCAATCCACCAAAAGATCAATATTATCAATAAAAATTGGATCAGTTAAACTACTTGTGTTATTAAAACTCCTAGTAAACAATTAAATTTGATTATTAGAAAATTATAGGAAATTATATCGAAATTAATAATGATAATAACATACATTTTCCGAAGCTTTAAATTGTAACAGCAAAAATCAAGTTATTCAACCTCTTATGCTCCAATCCATTCCTTTTCTTTGAGTAGATAAATTCAAGTTTACTTCAATTTCGTTCACAGCCTATCGCACTCAC
>JAOTAZ010000007.1:14788245-14799892 GCA_025629785.1 Erythroxylum oxycarpum | reverse complement strand
TTCTTATAAAATTTTTATCTTATTTATTATATTCCGGTTTGATAACGATTCACTATCGGTTGAACCTTTAAACCTTAAACCTTTCCTTCAACCGATTCGATGTCCAGTCCGGTTTTTAAAACATTGCTATTTCTTGCTTTACTTTGTTGCTAGTTTTTTTCGTTTGTTTTTTTCGGGCAATGATTTTTTTTTAAATTTCAATTGCCATACTCCTCCCACTTTCCTCTTTTGATTTCGTACTTGGTGAACTAAGAGAATCTTCTCTCCAATTTCTCTTTCCCCCCTAATCTCATGCTCCTTCTATCATAACTGAGAATAAGTACTTTTTTGACCTCCTTAGGAGTGCAGGCTCTCCCTATGCCTATAGCTTCACGAGAACCTTCATCTTCTAAAACTTGTTGAGAGCAAAAGCTATCAGAACCACATGGCGTCAGGTGATGGGGGGAACCTATTCTAACAAAGAAACTAAAATGCATTCCTCCCTCAAATATGGAAGGCAATAACATTATCTTCCCTCCTTTGGAAGTTCTGAAATAAAGAGCATAAAAGTAATCAGCCTCTGTGGTAAAAAATTTTTGTTGATAAACAATTTGCTTATTATGTCATGAGTTCTTGGGCTTCAAATAATTGGAAGAAGATGGGTTTGTAGCAGGTACTAATCAATGAACAACAGTTATTCATCTTCAATTTTGACTTAGAAGCTAGTGTTCAAAAGATTTTGGAGAATGGATTATGGCACATTAACAACAAATCAATTTTTTTACAAAAATAGATACCGCTGCGTTATTTAGAGGAGCTTAAATCAAAGCAATACTGGTCGAAGGCTAACCAATTAAATCAAAGCATGTACCAGTATGGATTAACATCCACAATGTACCCTTGGAATACAAGTCGAAAGTTAGATCAAGCTATCTCACAAGTTATGTTGAAAGATAAATATACACGGATAAGGCTACGACCTCTATAAAACGAATTGTCTATAAAAGAATTTGTATAGAAACCAATTTGGGTTATGAGGTACCTGACTCAATTCCATTAATGAGGCTGAATGACGGGGGAACTAATGAAGGATTTGGTCTTAGTAACATAACAATGGAAAGCCTTCTATAACTCAATAAGAGAAGAGATGGAGACCCATATGTAAGAATTTTTTAAAGGGAGACTTTATGAAACTGATAGGACTCGAGGAAAATAATGAAAAAAACATCATCACTCAGAAGGAAATTACTACGACGGCTAATGGAGTACCTAATAATGTAGAAAAATTCAATTATCAATAGGAAAATAGATTGGTAGCTAATTAAATGAAAAAACCTAATAAGGAGCATGTACAATTAAGAGGGATATCAATAACTCACACCAGAACCTGTTAGATCTCATTTCTGGAATCCAACTCTTAACAAAATACCATCATACTTGAGCGTGGTTCTTTGTAATCTCTTCTTGCTCTGATACCAAGCATGTTGGGCCCCGTTTTCGGAGTCCAACTCTTGAACCATAAAACATATGCGTATTATTGCTCGTCATACAAACGTGAGCATAATCTAAGAAATCATGAAGCTTAAGATCTCATACCATATGTATGTTCCTTTTCCATAACACATCTCACTTATAACTCAAATCATCTCTCAAATGAACCTCAGTGGTCTGAATGATGTGAGAAGGATCTGATCTATACCTCCTTTCACTGCGGCGAAAGATAATTCGCTCGCCGCGACGTGAAATTTGCGGAAGATTTCGCCGCGGAAAAACAACATATTCCGCGGTGACGCCCCCTTGTGCTTCCGAAGGATTTTCTTACCAAAGTTTCAATTTCTATGTCTTCCCTCCATGCGCAAGGTTCATGCTTCTGTGTCTGATGTTGGGCTCTGGAAACGAGGCCCAACAAATTCCTACAAAAGTAAAATCCATCTAATCAATCTTGATTTTGCATCTTTCTTTGTAAGTAGATATTTCAAAGTAGAATGGTTAGTGTAAATAATAACTTTGGACCCAACAAGATAAGATCTAAAGTTATCGAATGCAATTCTTTCTCTATAGTAGCATAATTAATTTGAGCATCATTAAGAACTTTGCTAGCATAATAAATGACATGTCATTTCTTATCCTGTTTTTGCCCTAAGATAACCCCAAATGCATAGTCACTAGCATCACACATCAGCTTAAAAGGGAGATTCCAATTCGGTGCGACCATCATAGGGGCTGAGGTAAGTTCCTTCTTTAACCTATTGAAAGCATGAAGACATTCATCAGTAAATTTGTAAGGAACCTCCTTTTGCAATAAAGCACATAATGGTTTAGAAATCTTGGAAAATCCTTAATAAATCTGTGATAAATTCCGGCATGTCTAAGAAAACTCCTTATCGCTCTAACTGAATTGGGAGGTGGCAACTTGTTGGTGAGTTCAATTTTTGTTGGATCCACCTCTATTCCATTGTTAGAAATTTTATGGCCTAGGATGATTCCTTTTTTACCATGAAGTGACACTTTTCCCAATTCAGCACAAGATTGGTTTCTGCACACCTTTGTAGAACCTATTCTAAATTGAACAGACATGCATCAAAAGAAGAACGAAAAACAGAAAAATGGCCCATAAATACCTAAATTATATTCTCCACCATATTGGAGAATATAGACACCATGCAGTGTTAAAAAGTGGCAAGAGCGTTGCACAAACCGAAGGACATCCTATGATACACAAATATACCATAAAAACAAGTGAAGGTGATTTTCTCCTGTTCCTCCGAGGCTATCAGAATTTGTTTATAACCTAAATGACCATATAAAAAACAATAATAATCATGCCCCGTTAATCTTTCCAACATTTGATCAATAAAGGAGATAATGAAGTGATCCTTCCTAGTTGTTACATTCAATTTTCTATAATCTATATAGACCCTCCACCCTATCATAACTTCTCCTCTTGAGAGGAATCCAAAGAAGAAGAAATGATAACCGGATATGTATTTGATTCTCCCAAAAATGCATATCTCAAATGAATTAGAAGTTGTTTTAGTTTAGTGTTCGGTGGGCTCACTATGAAGGGTAACAATTTAGGTTTAGGAGGGCCCAATTTTTCAATTTGGTGTTTATACCTAAAACCATTACCTTGCAACCTATATACATAATCCACTAACTCATTGTCCAATTCATTCTCATCTATTCCTAAAGTTAGGCATGTTTCTAAAGCATCATCGCACATCAGTTTAGGAATAGATTCAAATGTAAGAGAATCAATTACATCTATCCTATAGGTGCCTTCATCGAAAGAGGGACCCCTTAAAACCTTAAAAATGTTAAACACCTCTTCCTCATCACCCACTCTCAAAGTTAGATTACTATATGGAACATTAATCAATACTCCACAGTGGCTAAGAATGGTCTTCCTAAAATTATAGGAACCTGATTGTCAAACTCCATCTCAAGCATAACAAAATCAGCTAGAATTATAAGCTTGCCAACTTTCACCAGTAAGTCCTTGACTATACCAATGGGATATCGAATTGATCTATCAGCAAGTTGCAATGAAATTGTAGTTGCTTTGAGTTCATCAATTCTTAACTTGTTATAGAGAGACAAGGGAATAAGATTAATGCTTACACTTAGGTCACATAAGCATTGAAAAACATTAAATTCATCAAAGTGATAAGGAATAGTGAAACTCCCTGGATCCTTTAACTTAAGGGTAGTTTATCAAGCTTTTTTTTTATTGGAGATGATTTCCTTCAAGAACTTGGTGTATGCAGGCATCTAGCAAGAGCTTCAGTAAAAGGGATATTGATTTGGATCTTCTTAAAATGGTCAAGGAATTTCTGAAATTTGATATCATCCTGTTTCTTTTTTACCCATTGAGGGTATGGTATAGGTGGTACAAAGGAAAAGTCAAAACTTGGTGATGACTCTTTCTTTTGCACTGTTTCTTTTGGCTCTTTGCCTTCACCCAAATTCTCACTTTCAGCATCTTTGGCTTCCTTCTATTTAGGAACCACACCTTTCACCACTTTACCGCTCCTTAAAATCACTACCATACAATCTTGCTTCGGATTTACTTGGCTATTGCTAGGCAGCTTCCCTTTTCCTCTTTCACTTACCTCTTTTGCCACTTAACTGATTTGCACCTCTAAATTTCTGATGGCAGCTTGGTTGGATTAAATGTTCTGCTCCATCTTGTTCATGGCTTGAGAGCTAGCTTGAGCACTTTAATCCATCTTGGTCATAAGTTGAGAAAACATATCTTCAAGCCGATCCACCTTTTTCTCCCACAGAGAAGGGAATTTTTGTTATGTAGATGATGAAGGAGGTGAGTACTACTGTTTTGATGGTGCTCGGAACCCAAGTGGTCCCATTGGTTTTGCAACCCCTTGATTTTTCCATGAGAAGCTCGGATGAAACTTCCAACCTTCATTGTATGTGTTTGAGAAAGGATCAAATCTCTAACCTTGTCTACCATTGTTCACATAGTTCACCTCTTCCTCTGTCATTGTTGCCTCAATATTCATACAACCAACTGTTGGATGCCCAAATCTACCACAAAGAGTGCAAGGATCCCTACTATACTTCTTGCAGTTCATTAAAAAATTCAACTTCTTATTAATTTCAACAACTTGGTAGGCCATGTCGAATTTATAACCCACTTCATTTAGAGTAACAACTTTGCTTCTAGTCACCTTACAATGTGAATTCTCTACAACCTTTTTTAAAATATTCCATAATTCTTGGGAACTCAGGTTACTAATATTCCCACCAGTGTTTAAATCTACTAGAGTTTGGTTATGATCAATGAAACCATGCTAGAAAAATTGAGTTAACGAGTATATGTCAAATCTATGATGAGGGAATTGGTTAAGGAGATCATGAAACCGTTCCCATGCTTCATGAAAATTTTCTCTATCTTTCTGTGAAAATCAATGTATCATCTTTCGGTGTTCGAGAGTTTTGTGGGTTGGGTACCATTTCATCATGAAAGTCTCCATTAACTTATCCCAAGTATCAATGGAATCTACCTCTAAACTCAGCAGCTAATTTCTTGCTAATCCCTTCATGCAATAAGGAAAACATCTTAACTCATCCTCAGACAATCCATACAACGGAAGAGTTTGAACTATCGCATAGAAATCTCTCATGAAGGCTAGAGCATCTTCACTAGGCATCCCATTAAATTATGACAACATCGATAAATGAATCTGCTTCAGCTCATAATTCCTTGCTGTTGCAGTTAATCGAATGCAAGAGGGGTTGCCAGCAATAAATGGCATTTGATAATCTCGAATTCTTCTTACCACAGGATTAACAACAACCGATTCAGTCTGATGTCCTTCATGGAATTGCTCATTCCCCATATCTTGTTCCTCATGCAGATCCAGAATTTGATTAGTGTTTGCATCTCTCTTCTACGTTGGGCATTGTTCCTTCGACAAGTTCGTTCAATTTCAAGATTTAACTCAATAAGCTGGTCGTTATTCGAATTTCTTGAATGCTTTAAATGCACACAGCTCCTTAAATCAAACAACGAGAAGGGTTTCAAAATTAATTAATGGAAGAAAACTTCAGGTAATAAACAAAAAACAATACAATAATTAGAATTAATGGTAGCAAAAATAAATTAAGTCCCCGACAATGGTGCCAAAAACTTGGTCGACAAAATCTGCAAGTGCACAGAGTCATTCCTAGTACCTACAAATCCAGTATTCCAAGGTCATCTCCCACAAGGACTAAAATGCTAACCACGAAATTAATCCTAATTACTTAAACAAATTTGACAATAAACTTAAAAGATGATTGGATTTGGGTAGATAGTAAATTATAAAAACTAGAAAATAACAAACAAGGATAATTTGATGATTTAAACTTAGGGCTTGGGGTTCACCAACTTAGGAGATTGATTAATACATTATGAAATTTATTGAATGTTAGGTTATAATAACAGTTGCACAACTTTACTCATATCCTCTTTTCAGACATACAAGAGTATCTGACTAGTTGATTTCCATCTCTCAATGTGCAAACTAACCAGTTAAATTTATAAAGAACAAGCAACCCTAAGTTATCACATTAGTTTAGGATATCTCTATCTCTAAGTCTAGTATGTTTATCTTCCTAGAGCATAAACCATACTTCTCCTTTCAGTCCATCATATGATTTCTAAGATTGCATCTATAGAGATCAAACATAGAGACAACAGTGAAATTCAAGAGAGATAAAAATAACCCAAGAACTTTCATTCATGTAGCACCCCACTCCCGCAAGACCCGAACCTGATATCGATGGTGATATCCGAGTCCGTGCCTGCAAAGGTAGCGTGCTAGAGCACTCAATCAGTCAAAAGTCAGTACAATTTTTTTTCTTGTTGGGACAATATAAGCATATGCATAAATAAATTACCAATCGGGCCACTTCCATTTCATAAAATAATTCAATCACAGTAATCCAATTATCTTAATCTCAACAGCCGTTTGGAGCCATTTCAGAGATAAAACAATTTCAGTGATAAAGATTTTGCACTACAACGTAAATGCATTTGTATACACATAGTGCAAAAATCGCAGAATCCCTTGTTTATACAAAAATTGAGGAATACAAATTTGTACAAAAATAATCAAATACAGAAGAAAGACGTAACTGATCCCGACCTCTTCCTTCGCTCACATGCAGTAGGTATACTCCCGTTTGCCTAACGGGGTATTCTTTATAGTCCTGAAAAATATTTGCAAATTTTGGGTGAGTTTTGCGAACTCAGTGAGTGACCATCATTGATGGCTCACCCAATCACATAGCACATAAATCACATCATTACACACTTCACACTTCACATTCAATACACTTTAATCACTCATATCATGCATATGCGGTGCACATGAGACCCACTTTTGATTTATTACTTTGTTGTGATCGAGTGCCTAAACTGTCCCATATAGGGCTCATTGGTAACTGTCCCATAAAGGGCTCATTAAACATTGAGCCTGAGGCTCTGAATCATTTTTGAGCTCGAGGCTCATGTTCACTCATTGAGCTTTAAGCTCTGATCGGTGACTACTTTGGTCACAACAACCATTATATTACATGCATTCATGAAATGGAATGCATTACTCACATTTGCATAAACCCATTCATTCCCATATCATCGGACCTTCGTCCGGTAAAACTAATCCCATTGACACTGTTCCAACAGACTCCCACAATTCCATTTGGTCAATCTATTTCAATTCAATTCAGAATGCTAAAAAATTTTATGGAGAGGTAGCACAGTGTCTTAGAAATCTTTTGGTTTAAGAATCACTTCATTTGGAGGTCAGATGATGTAGTTATGACCAAAAGAATCAACTATGTCAATGTTCTCAATCATTTCCAACATACTTTGGCGCAATTGCCATAACGCTATGTCAGATTGCTTTCATTTTTGGACCATTGGAAAGCGGACTTTGAGATCTACAACTTGCATGAAGACCACAAATTGAGATTCAGCCTCTAAAATGGTCAAAAATCATGATTTTCCAAGTTGTCCCGAGAAGGTCCGTTAAACGGACCTGCATGTCCGTTTAACGGACATGAATCGACCAAGCAGCCCCATTTCACTCGAGAAGGTCCGTTAAATGGAATTCCATGTCCATTTAACGGACATACACTGTCCCAGTGGTGTTTTTACACCCGAGAAGGTCCGTTTAACGGACATATGTCTTCAAATCCTCCCTCCAAAGCCTCTTCCAAGGTTCCTACACTCATTCTATCACCATATATACCTATACTCTTTTCAAATTCACTTCTTCTAGCATAAAACCACTTCATAACATCTCAAGTTTAGCTCAAACTCATCCATACTCCATTCCTATTCCCTAATTGGTCATAAACACCCAAAATAGAGCACAAGCATACATATTCATCCACAACTTTTGTTGCATTCAATTTCCTAATTTCATGTCCATATTTGGGACTTTGCAAGACAAGATTTAAAATCAACATCTTCATAAGAAATGTAGCCAATTGCCTCTAGTTTCATTCAAACCAAAAATCAGTTCATTTGGACAACTATAAAGGAAGTTATGGCTCATACATTGAAGCATACTCAAGATCATGTTGCTGCAAAATTTTCCAGATTTTCAAACATTTCCTATCCTTCTTTTTCTATTACCCATCTTATTCTTATTCCTACAAATCAAGCACTTCATATTCAAAATCCAACACCTCAAGTGGATGACTTCTACATGCATCCCTCAACTAGTTCAACAACATCCTTACCTCAATTCAATATCCTATTTGCTCATAATCACCTAATTCACAATATAACATATACATTCATCCAAGTTTTTGCACATTCAGTTCTTATTTTCACATCGAAATTTGAGATTCTTAGAAGCACAATTTATAATCGATGTCTTCCTAAGAAATATAGCCACATGACACTAGTTTAATCCAAATCAAGAATCAACTTAATTGGATAACTACAACCCAAGTTATGGTTAACACAAAACTATATCATCAAAATTTTTCCTGCTACAATTTCCAGATTTTTCCAACTTCTACCAATTTACCACTAACTCATCCTATACCTACGTTATCTCTTCATTTTCACTTCCTCATCACTCTTTATTCAAATAAACTCAATACATCAATCACAAACAAGTTAAGATCCAATGATGATGATCATTAACCAAAAAATAGAGCATATACATAAATATCCATTCATAAGCAATTTTCTATACTCATCCAAACCTCCTTATAAGCAAAACATCTAACTTCCATAGCATCTCTATAGCACATTATCTATCATTCATCATCATACACAGCCAAAAGCAAGAACTTTACCTAAGCTTTCCATCAATAATGACCCATACATACAATTCACATAATCAAATCATCAAAACTCAATTTACCCTCCATTTTAGCATAAGCCAAACTCTTTATTAAGGTCATTCCACCTTTATAACATTTCTATAAATCATTACTCATCAATAACACAAATTTTTACACAACTCCTTCACTATACATGACACCCATATACCCAAGATGCCATCTCATGCAAGTAACCTCTAAATCACATCACAAATGCTTCATTTAACCAAAAACCCATGATATTAACAAGATACCTACTTGATTTAGCTTCCAAGCTCCCTCAAAGCACCAAGAAACCCTAGCTCCTCCATATACACGATCTTCACATTTTTAAGGTGGCATAGGTTGGTTTCCTTTAGCAACAAGAAGAAGATAGCAAAGTATTTAAGTGGATTGTGATGGAAGAAGGCAAGGTTCAACTGTGAGGCTTAGAAGAAGAAGGTGTCGTGAGAAGGAGAGACTGAAAGAAGAAATGAAGAAAAATGGAGATGAAGGGAGCTTGAATCGTGTTTAGCAAGTGAAAGACCCAAAAGATGGTCCTTCACTTAAGTAATTTCGTGACATATAAGTGGTGTGTGTCACTTGCCACATGTCACTCTCCCAAGGCTCCATTTGGTCCCTTTTAATAACTAGCTCACTTTGTCTCCAATTTGTAATCCAATTGCCTCCCAATTTTCAATACCACTTGTCAATAAATCTTAAGGTCATTTATCCAAATTTCCAATGCCATTGGACAGTAATTCTACTGTCAGATAACAATTGTCTTGCTACTTGGCATTTTTTCTAGTCCAGAAATGACCTCCAAAAATTTCAGAAATTGTCCTAAAATTCTCCAGACATTCTAAATCGACAATTTTACTATCCAATTCAATTTTCAATACCAAATTCAAAATTCTCAATAACAATTACATTTATTAACAATTATACTCAAAATGTCAATGAATGCATATACAATTATTGTTATGTGCAAATATTCACTAGTCATGTGCATGTACACCTTATGTAATACATGAGCATGAGACGTGTTTTCCCAATTTCTTTGATTGATCTCACATGTACTGCATTTTTAGGGTTCTAACCCTTTGTATGGAAACGGGATGTTACACAGGTATTGAGGTTACCTAATTTGGTACATTTGAGAGCTTTGAATGTGGACTTGAATTTGGAGCAAGATGGAGCTTTGATAGCCACTCTGAAACTCAGACTAATGCTACATGACAGGATCAAGAGAGTCTAAGGCAAAGATCCTGATATGGTGAAGCTTATGGAGAAAGTAAAGGCAGATCCGAATTTTTCATTTAAATTGAGAGATGAGACTTTATGGTTAGGACAGAGGCTATGTGTGCCTGATGTGGATGACCTGAGGAGGAAGATTCTAGAGGAAGCTCATTTGGCCACTTATGCTATGCATCCTGGTACTATCAAGATGTATAACACTTTAAAACAACATTTCTGGTGGACTAGCATGAAGAAACAGGTGTTCCTACAAGTGTCACCGTAGAGAGGAGTGCTGAGATTCGGTAAAAAGGGCAAGTTGAGCCCTAGGTACATTGGTCCTTATGAGATCATTGAGAGGATAGGATCTTTGGCCTATAAGTTGGCTTTACCGAGTGAGATGTCTCAGTTGCATAATGTCTTTCATGTGAGTATGCTCCGAAGATACCGATCGGATCCGACGCATGTGATATCGGCTCAGGAGATTGAGGTGGGTAATAATTTGAGTTATGTTGAGGAGCCGATCCAGATTGTGGGATCACGGATTAAGCAGTTGAGGAATAGGGTTATTCCATTGGTGAAAGTCCTATGCAGGAACCACTCAACTGAGGAAGCAACTTGGGAGAATGAGGAGCATATGAAAAGACAGTATCCTCACTTGTTCGACCAAACAGGTAAGAATTTCGAGGACGAAATTTTTATTAGGAGGGGAGAGTTGTAACATCCCATCATCGATGGGAAGGGTGGAATAGTCTTTTGGAACGGGTTATAAGTGTTTAAAAATTGCCTTGATATGTTCATGCATACACATATACGTAAATAGTGAAATTTTGCACATGTAAATGCTTGTACATGCATTTTGACATTTCCCGGTATATTTGCTCATAAATGTACTTATTGTGAAAATGTGATTTTTTGTGCTTGGAAAATTGATTGGAGTGGATCTTTGTGAGATTTGAATTTTTGGAGAATTTTAGGAATTTTTTGAAATTTTTCGGGGTACTTTTCCATAATAGGAAAAATGCCAAGTGGCAGACTGATTGTTTACCGGTAGTAGAAATTACTGTCCAATGGCACTGAAAATTTAGATACATGACTTTAGGATTTATTTAAGTGAGCCATTGAAAATTGGGAGATGATTTGTGTAGAAATTGGACTTAGGTTTTGAAAACTGAATTTGTGGAGCCAAACATGGTCTTAACTCCACTAGCATTATTTTAATTCAATGCTTTCCCCTTTTTTATTTGTCCATTCATGATGCTTCTCTTTTCAAAGGGTTTTGGGTGATTTTTTTGGCTCTCCTCCACCAATCTTCGTAGTCTTCTTTCTTCCATGTTTTTTTTTTCAATTTTTGCTTATCTTTTCCATCTTCTTCTCCATTGTTTACTCTTCTTTTGTTCTTAAAAACACAAACCTAAGCTTTTCCCCTTAAGAAGATAATGGTTGTGTGTGGTAGGGAAAGTTAGGAGGATTATGGGATTTTGAAGTTTAGAAGTTTTGGAAGTGTAATAGGTAAGAACCATGTGTTCTCTTATGGTTTTATAGTTAATTGAATTCTTTGTGATGTTTGTACACTAAATTGCATGAAAATTGTGTGTGAAGAATA
>JAOTAZ010000007.1:14663315-14692231 GCA_025629785.1 Erythroxylum oxycarpum | reverse complement strand
ATAGTAGTTATATACTAAAAATATTAATTTGATGTGAATCTTTATGTTCAAAAACTTAATATCATGGTATTTATAAATGTAAACTAATATTATAAAATTAAATAAAAATAAAAAAAGTTTAATTAACCCATTTATTATATTTTTTTAAACTTCACGACATAATTATATGATAAAAAAAACTAACTTTGAAAACACACAGAGCAAAAGTAGAGAGTAAAGTAGAAGACAATACTATCATTAGGTAAACAGCTAACTACAAAAGTACCTCTTATAGAGCTTTTAGAAATCAGTTTATTGGGGTTAAATAAGCTAACTATAAGTCATTCAACAAACATATCAAAAAAGTTAACTTTTAGTCAATAAGCCAAAAAACAACTGATAATCTCCTTTACTTTTATCAAATAATCGCATTTCCTCGCCTGCAGTGTGAACAGTAACAAGCATTAGGGACATTTTACTGAAAATTGAAGACAAATTTTCCATCTAAACAATGTAATAAATGCTTTTAAACAACTACCATATAAAAATAATAAATATTAAAATAGAAAATTCCATATAAAAAATAGCCATGTATTTTCCCCCACACTTAACCTTTTGCTCGCCCTCGTGCAAATTAAACATGACCATCAAATTCTATCAATTCGTTTTCAAAGAAACTAAGCGCATGCAATCATTCAAATTTTGGCCAATCGAATGTCAAGCTGCTACACACATCATAATTAGTTTTCATCAGTGCACATAAATAAACTTAACTTATGATACAATCACTCAAAGATAAGGATAAACTCACAATGGATTTTCCTCATAGAATTCACTCATTTCAATTAAGTGTTTATAGGTTGTGTTTCGCTCAAAACTCCTTATAAGAAATCACACTACCATAGGCTTGCAAATACATCAATTCTCTTCTACAGTGATTACAAGCTAAAATAAATCAAAAAGACTTTATTTGAGGTTGTAATGGGGCTAAGATTAAGGTGAGTTAAAAGGGTTTTGAGGGTTCTTCACAAGTAGTCATAAAGCACTAAATATACAAAGGGACAATAAAATATATTTATGAGAATTGCATGTAAATAACTAGCTACTCAAAATTCATTATTGCTACTATACTTGATCCTTTTCTTTTTCTTTGTCTTTCTTTTTTTCTTTTTCTTTTTTTTGTTTTTTGAATACTAAGAAAACAATAATCAATAACAGCAGCTAAATACAAAGTGCTCTATGAGTAGAAGTATCATTAAACTCGTCTCAGAAAAAAATAGCTAAAAGTCCCAAAACTAGCTAACTTAGTACTTTATTAAACTTATAAATAGGTAAGGCTAATGGGGTTTGATGTTTTAAAATGAGATGTTTTCTTTAAGAAACAAAAAGGGTAAAGGCTTAAAGGAGTTTTGCAAGGGTAAATAACATAGGTGGGTCATTTAAGTCAAGGGTTAAAAGAAAAAGGACCTTAATCATTTCTATCTACCATGCATCTAATAGATTCAAAACGGTTCAGAGCAAGTTTTGAAGGTAATCACCTAAAGGAGTATTACACACAGAAAGAAATGAAATGACTTTTGAATGGAGTTATATAGGCTCAATCCTTCACATAGGCTCAATTGAAAATCCATTATGCTTCTATACATTACCTAATCATTCAAGCATCAATTTCTGAGTAAACTTATGTAACCAACCACTTTAATCAATCAACATAATTCACCTTCTATTCAATTGGCTTAATTTGACTTCAAGCATGCAATTCAGTCTCATTCCAACTATTAAGATAGAATTTCATGGCTTAACACACATCACATGCAAATTAAAAGACAGAAAAAGAAAAAATTAAATCAAAATGAACAAAGAAACAGTAACAGTAAATTCAAAACACATAGTCACACAAGCATTCACTGTTTCCCCTTACACTTAATCTACATTGTCCCCAATGTACTCACAAAAAGAAAAACACAAGAAAATAAAGAAAATAAAGGTTAAATAAGCTTCTCTATTAATGCATCAAAGTGTTGGTGGAAAAGGCTGTTGAAATTTTTGTTGTTCGAAGAAAGCGAGCTGGTTGTGCTCTAGTCTGCCCAATTCAGAGTAAACTGGCTCAACCAATTCAATTTCTTCTGCAGTTTTAACCTGTATGAAGACATACCAATAGGAGTTTTATATGCTATTCTGTATGCCTATAAGACGTCGTCTAAACGTAAACTCCAATCCTTCCTGTTAGGATTAACCACTTCCTCCAAAATTGATTTGATTTCCTAGTTAGAAACTTCGGTCTGTCCATTTGTCTAGGGATAGTATACTGTTGAAGTTCGATATGTAACACCATATTTCTTCAGTAAAACCTTAACAATTCGGTTACAAAAATGAGTCCCGCGATCATTCATTATTGCTCTAGGCACTCTAAACCTGACAAAAATATGAGATTTAACAAAATCAACAACAACTGTAGCATTATTAGTATGAGTAGCCTTAGCTTCAACCCATTTTGAAACATAATCCACAGCAACGAGAATATATGTCTTACTGAAAGATGAAGGAAAAGGACCCATAAAATCAATTCCCCATACATCAAAAATTTCACACACTAGGATATTCATGAGCAGCATTTGGTCTTTTGGTCCTAAACCACCTGTTCTTTGACATCAATCACAAAACTTGCAAAATATATAAGCATCATAAAATAGTTTAGGCCAAAAAAAACCATATTCAAGTACCTTACGGGCTGTCTTTTTAGGACCAAAGTGTCCACCACATGCAAAAGAATGGAAAAAATTCAATATAAAAGGGATCTCATCATCAGATACACACCGCCTAATAATTTGATCAGAACAATATTTCCACAGATGTGGCTCATCCCATGCATAATATTTAGCCTCTCTTTTGATTTTATCTTTCTTAGCTCGTGATAAAATACTAGGTAAAGTCTTGGTAATCAGACAATTAACTATGTCAGCATATCGAGGTGTTACCTGTTGTGTGGTGAATAAATGTTCATCTAGAAATTCATCTTTCAGGTTGTCTGAAGTTATGTCTAGATGGATACGACTAAGGTGATCTGCAACCAAATTTTCAGTTCCCTTTTGTACCGTATTTCCACATCAAATTCTTGCAGTAGTAGAATCCAACGAATAAGACGTGGCTTTGCTTCCCTTTTGGATAACAAATACTTCAACACAGCATGATCTGAATAAACTATGACATGTGTGCCCAATAGATATGAACAAAAATTCTCTATCCCAAAAACAACTGCCAATAATTCTTTTTTCGTTGTTGAATAGTTTTTCTAAGCGTCATTTAGCATCATCGAAGCATAGTATATCATAAGCGGTGCTCAGTTCATCCTTTTCCCTAGAACAACTCCTAACATATAGTTGCTTGCATCGCACATTACCTCAAATAGGAGAGTCCAATCTAGCGGACAAATTATTGGAGCAGAAATTAGCTTCTCTTTTAATTCATCAAATACTTTCCTACATGCTTCATCAAAATTGAACTCCACATCTTTTTGAAATAACTTGCATAAGGGTTGAGTGGTCTTCGAAAATTATTTGATAAAGTGTTGATAGAAACTTGCATGTCTAAGAAAAGAACGAACTTCCCGTACACTTATGGGGTAAGGAAGAGATTTAATGATTTCTATCTTAGCCTTATCAACTTCAATTCCCTTAAAAGACACAACATAGCCTAAGATTATCCCTTGATCAACCATAAAATGACATTTTTCATAATTCAGAATCAAATTATTTTCAATGCAACATTTCAAAATTTTCTCAAGGTTAATCAAGCAAGTATCAAAAGACTCATCATAAACTGTAAAGCCTTCCATAAAAACTTTAATACAGTCATCCACATAATAAAAAAAAATACTTACCATACATCTTCGATAGTCCAAAAGGCATTCTTCGATATGCAAAGTTGCTAAAAGGACATGTGAAAGTTGTTTTGTCTTGGTCCTCTGGTGCAACAGAAATTTGGTGATAACCTAAGTAACCATCTAAACAACAATAATGATTTTTCCTGCAAGTTTTTCAAGCATCTGGTCAATAAAAGGAAGTGGAAAATTATCTTTACGAGTAATAGAATTTAACTTCCGATAATCGATACAAACCCTCTACCCATTTTGCACACGGGTGGGCACCAATTCACCCGACGTGTTCTCCACCACGATTACTCCAGTTTTTTTAGGAACCACTTGTACTGGATTACCCATTTACTATCTAAAATTGGATAGATTATTCCAGCATCGAGGGCTTCAAAATCTCCTTCTTGACTACCTCCATCTTTGGTGGGTTCAATCTTCATTATGGTTGTCTTGTTTCCTTAGCTCCATCTTCTAATAGAATTCGGTGCATACAAATTGATGGGCTAATTCCTTTCAAATCTGCCATTGTCCATCCAAAAGCATCTTTATAATTTTTCAACATACTCAATAATTGTGTTTCCTGCAAAGATGTAAGTGTGCTCGAAATAATAACAGGAAGAGTTTCATGCTCACCTAAATATACATATTTCAAGTTACTTGGAAGATCCTTCAACTCCAATTTTGGTGGTTGTATGAGAGATGGCAACAACTTTGAATTATTTCTATTTAGTTCCAGAAAACGTACCTGTTCCTCCAACAATTTGCTTCGCTCTAAAATCTAGATAGTGGTATCCAGATCTTCAGGAATGGCAAGATAATTGGCTAGTGTTTTTCCTTCCTGAATATCCAAACTATTTTCCAATGCAGTCCATAGTTTATCTAATCCATCTAAACGGAATGTTTCTTGCACTAAAGTATCAAGAAAATTCACAGAAACAAAAGATTGATCATCATTAGGAAATTTCATGGCATCATAAATATTGAACTTAATCACATCACCATCAAACTTCTTAGTCAAAGACCCATCATAGACATCAATTTTTGTTCTGGAAGTTTTAAAAAATGGTCTTCTTCCTAATAAAATTGGGACTGAAGTGGATGAATCTTCATTACCCATCTGTAAGATATAAAAGTCAGCAGGAAAAATCATATTATCAACTTGAACTAGGACACCCTTTGGATAGGCATTAGATCGATCAACAAGTTGGATTATGACACCAGTTTCTTTCAGAGGCCCCATATTTAAAGATTCATAAATAGATTAAGGCATAACATTAATTGACCCACCTAAATCCAACAACGCTTTCTCAATTTTCAAATTACCTATTTTACAAGGGATTGTGAACATACCTGGATCTATACATTTACGAGGTAACTTCTTTTGGAACACAGCAGAAACATTCTCACCCAATCGTGCCTTTTCATTGCCACATAACTTTTTCTTTGAGGTATAGTGTAGCATCTCACTTCCACAAGACCCGAACCCAACATCGGCGGTGATATCTGAGTCCGTGCCCGCGAAAGTAACATGCTAGAACAGTCAGTCATTCGCAAACCGGTATAATTTTTTTTTAAACACTAACATTGCAGAAATCTATTTCCAATGTGGGCCATATAAATTTAACAGTCGCAATAAAGAACTTATTTTCAAAGCAGTATCATCGATACAATTTCAATAGTCAATTTGGGCCCATTATTTTTTTCAATTTCAAAAACAATCCACTTTGGGCCATTGGGGCCCAATTTAATACACAAAACATATGCAATCTCTTCCAATTGGCACAAATCAAAATAAACAGCCATATCCACAGTTTAAACAATCCCATTACCAAAATTCCTATATTTTGTCACTTATTACATACTTAAACATTCAATTATACACTGTGCAAAATTCAATGAATACATTTTATAAAAAAATAAGAAATATCCTAATGCAAACGCGAACTGATCCCAACCCCTAACTTTCCTCTGTATAGAAAAAGTCTACTCTCGTTACCTAACGGGGCATTCTTCCAAATCCTGAAAAAAAATAGATGCAAATTTTGGGTGAGTTTTGCGAATTCAGTGAGTGACCATCATTGATGGTTCACCCAGTCACCCAACACATAATTCTCATATTGTGACTTATTAACACATATGGTATCATATATATTCGATCAATCATTTCATATTCACTATCATTTGATCCATGTCATTTGCATCATTGCATGAGCAACCATATTATGTCACATACATGTGATCAATCATTTCACATAATCATATGGTTTCATGTTCCATACACTGTATAATTCATATAATTCTTATGCAATACACATACGATTCACTTTCCATTGGATATCGGGCTCATTGATAACTGCCCCATATAGGGCTCATTGTAAACTGTCCCATATAGGGCTCATCATACATTGAGCCTGAGGCTCTGAATCACTATCTGAGCGCGAAGCTCATTTTCACTCGTTGAGCTTTTAGCTCTGAACAGTGGCTCCTCTAGTCACAACTAGTTATATTTCGTGCATTCATGAAATGAAATGCATTGTTCACATTTGTATGCACTTATTCAATCACAATCACTGAATCATCGGGCCATAGTCCGGCATTCAACATATAGCTGCAAAATCACATTTTCACTTGTATGCATATGCAGAAACACTTAATCACTTCAAGTCACTTAGTTCGGCCAGTTCACATTAAAGTAACACTTCAATATCACAAGTATCAGTATACAATCAATCGGCCTCCTGTCTGGAACCTATATTCAATCGCAATCAATAAAACCAATCAATGCTCATTCAATGTATAACAAAAGCAATAAACCAATAATTAAGACCATCTAGGTCTACTCACAGTACGCTCCAGATTAGCACTTGCTTTCTTTATCCGGAAACGTCTAACTGTGGACATTCTATCCTGTATCATTCATATGCAAAACACAATTTGAACACACATTAATAAAAGCACAATTGTATAGTCATCCCATTTTCACATGTGTATATGTGCAATATATAATGCATACTTAATGACCATCCCTGGTATTTACTATACACTCACACTATATGCCCATTCTCAATTCATAATTCAATTGTCTAATTTAACTTAGACTTACACTCCATTTTCATATGATCATGTTCAATAAATTCAAATTTGATTCTTTAAGAGTTTAGCATATCCATACTTGCATCTCAAGAACATTTGCTCATTTGTTCCGTCATTCAATTTCTAATCACATATGATCGCATAGAATCCAATTCCATTTTATAATGAATCATTTAACACCTATTACTTAACTTCCTTGAATACATTACAAGTTTATAAACATTTTCATCTCCATTCCACTTATGCATTTGACACTTTGATTTCATCCATTTATTCTCTAAGTTTTAACCTTCAATTTCACTTCAAACCTTTCATATATGAGTCCCATAAACCAAGGATCATTCTAGGTTCACTTTAAAACCCATTTGAGGCTTAATTAGTATCATTTGTCCAGTGAATGTCCGTTAAACGGACTTGCATGTCTGTTTAACGGACCTTTACGGGTCACCTATATTACTTTGAACATTCAACCCTATAAATATCATAATTTCAAAATTTTTCCTAATATATAAGTTGTAGATCTTGAAGTCTAGTATCAAAACCATATGTAGATCATCTCATTCCGAGTACTACACAAAGAGTTATGCCCCTTGCACTAAAGTATGTTCAATTGAGTTTTCAAAATTTCCAGATTTCTCACTCTTCACTTACAACGCTCAATTCCTCATACTTAGCCCATCATTTTAAGTGCAATACCCATCATTTATCCATTACTCTAACTCCCTTTCAACTTTACATCATTCATAACCAAATTTTAGCCTATTATTGTTCATAAACACTAATAACAAACACTACTAACAAAACATACCCATACACATGTATTCATCATCAATTTCCATCACACAATCAACTTCAATTCCATTGTCATTCTTATGCCTAGATCATCACCTCCATTGACATTCTTCATCAATCCCTACCTCATTCAAGTCAATAACTCACTCACAACAATTCAAGAGCTAAGGTTTACCATGATCCCAAAACAGGGCATAAAACAATATCATTTATAAGACCATTCTACACTCATCCATGCATTTCTTTGGAAACCAATCCATCTCTAAACCTGTATATATCCTTACATATCATCATCATCACTCATCTTCAACATACAAAACAAGATATGGACATGGTTTATCAACATTCAAGGTATATATACACAAACCTTGCAAAACACAAATCAATTCATCAAACCCTCATCATGCAAGCTTCAATTAACCATATTCATGACATATAACACTAAACTTGATTTCCTTCAATTTCTTCAAAATCTCCATGTAACCCTAGCTCTATCTTCTCCATGATCTTCATCTTCTAGGAGGTTAAGCTAGGTTTTTCCTTAGCCCAACTTGAAGGAACAACAAAATGGTAGTAAAAGTAGAAGAGGAAGCAGGGTTTCAAGCACTAAAACACCAAAGCATGAAGGAGATGAAGAGAGGGATGGGAGGCCACGAAAATGAAGAGAAGAGAACAAAAAGAAGACACTAAATGGTCCTCCAAAATGAGAGTGTCGTGAGAGAGGGTAGAGGAGAGCTTTAGTGTAAGATATTTAACTTAATTCATGGCTAAGAATAAGCCATGTGTCATGCTCAACACCAACCCTTCTTAATTAATCAATTCCAAGCCCAGTTAATCAATTTCAAACCCCAAGTTCCAATAAATAACACTTGTCATTAATTCCTACAATCAAGTATTCAAAACTCTAATTTTTTTGACAATAAATTCTCTGCCAGTTATCAATTGATCTGCCACCCGGCATTGTTCCTAGTCCAAAAATTATTTCCAAAAATTTCAGGAAAATTTCCTAAAATTCTCCAAAAGTACAAAATTAACAATTTCACGTTCCAAAACAATTTCCAATAACCACAGCTCAAAATTCTCAAGCAATCACATTCATTACCAATTATACCTGGAAAATGTCAATTGGGTGCATGATCAATGATTTTAATGTGTGCAAAAATCCAATTCATCAATGTGTAGCCAAATATAATGCATTTTTATTATAATCTCGCTTAAGACCACATGCACCAAATTTAAAACGATCACAAATACGATTTACTAAATTTGCCCCGTGGATGTCCGTTAAACGGACATAAACTAGCCAAGCAATTGAATTTCACCCGAGACGGTCCGTTAAACGGACTTGCATGTCCGTTAAACGGACATAAATCGACCAAAGTGTCCCAATTCTCCTGAGAAGGTCCGTTAAATGGACCTGCATGTCCGTTAAATGGACATGAGTCATCCAATTGTTCCAATTCACCCGAAGCTGTCCGTTAAACAGAGTTCCATGTCCGTTTGACAGACACACAATTCTCACACCCTTTTCAAAGCCTCTAAGCTCACGTGTACTAAATTTTAGGGTCCAAACCCTTAGTAGAGGGCGGGATGTTACATCAAATGTCCCTTTTGCCCCTTCCTTTAAGCCTTATGTCTTATACTCTTAAGTGAACTTCCAACAATGCCCTGCATTCATTCTTACAACATTAACACTTAACTTTAATCAGCCTATGTCATACAAATCCTACTGACCTTGACATAAATAATTAGCTCCAAAAATTAATCCATCAAACCTTAAAACTCATTTAAATCTTGCTTAATTCAACAAGAAAATTTTCGGGGGCCAACAATGTATATTTAACCATCGAGGCATAACACTCAATTATGCACCATTCTTGACAATTCAAAGATGCAACGCACAAACAAATGGCTCGAAATTCCTATGGAACGAAATAGCAAAACCGAAGTTTATACCATGAACAAAATGAGTCCTTTTTCTTCGAATCTCATATGTCACAAGCGGGCAACCAGGATAAGGCTCTTGCCAACGTGAACATAACGAACGAAATAGTTCTTCCCTTTCCCATACAAAAGCACATATTCATGCTCAATTCAATTCATCATATATTCACGTTCTCATACTTTTTCTTCTTTTTTGAATATGCAAAATGCCATGACATTTTTCAAGGCATAATGTAAAATGTTTCAATGCATTTCCATCTTTGTTTCAAAATTCGTCGACAAAATTCATGTACCGATTATATAAAGATTTCTCAAATCATTCAAATAGCAATCATGCAACATTTATAAAATAATTGAAATCATTTAATTCTTTTGATTCAAAAGAAAACATTAGTGGCATATTAACTCTATTATAAACATTTAAGCCACCTGAATTCCATGCTTGAATACTTGCTTAAAAGTGCCTCTCCTCTTGCCTTTCTTGATTCCTTTTAACATTGATAAAATTCCCATTAAAAAGAAATTTAATTTAAATCCCACAATACATATTCACTATAATTAATTCTAGAATACTTAAACCCATGCATTTTCTAAGCTTTATGAACTAAAACCCTTCCAAAAATCTAGACCTTCGGATCAAATTTCCATGATCATTCTGATCAGGTTAACGAAGAAATTTGATAACAATTTCTTCTAGAAAAATGTTCCCTATTGTCTTAAGTTTCTAATGACTTGAAAATCATTCAATTTAGTTTAGTAATTTGAAAGCTATGCCCCAAACATTTTCATACTATTCTTATACTGAATTAGTATTCTATGCTTAACCTCCGTCCAAAAATTGAAATTCTTAAAGACTGAATTAAAAATTGATTTCATCAGACAATTTGTTGCCCTATATCTCCAGTTTACTCTAAATAAAAAATCATTCCATTTGGATAACCACAAAACAAGTTATGCTTAAAATACCAAAGCATGTTCTATGTAGGAAAGTTCACCGTAGCAAACCAAGAAAAGTTGGACGCGGCGAACTTTTCCAGATAAGAATAGTCCGCGTGAATTCTTACAAGTTTGCTGCAGCAAACGAAAAGTTTTCTGCGGTGAACTTTCACAGACTGGTATTCCAAATTTTCCATATTCTACTCTTTACTTGCTACATATATTCAACTTCATTTTTCACTTTCATTTTACTTCTAACTATCACCAAAACATGCTTCATTCATCAAATCAAGAAGAATGATACTTATACTTAGTTGTTTATCCAAAGCTTCTTCAATCACCATGAAACCCTAGCTTCTCCAAATGAAGAGTTTCTTGTCTCTAATGAAAGCTCTTCTCTTCATCTTTCTTTTTCTCTTCTTTAACAATCTCAAAATCTCTCTTTAAGACTAAGAAAAGATGAAACCTAGCTTAGTTTTCGCTTCCTTTCTCTCCTTTCTCTCCTTCTCTTCGTATTTTCTCTGTTCTTTTCCTTCACTCACATTTTCTTCTTCTTCCAATTGCAAGACAACACTTTTCTTTCCAATTATGCCCTTAGTGAATGTAAATTGTCCATTTTGCCCCTTCCATTTATGCCTTATGTCTTTTATGCTTAAGTGGCCTTCCAAGAATGCCCTTCATATAGTACACTCTTACTATTATTACAATTCAACTAACCAAAGTAATAAATCTTACTATCATTAACATACTATTTAATTCCAAAATAATCAATCCATAAAGATGTCATAATTTATTCAAATCATGCTTAACTCAATAAGAAAAGTTTTGGGGGCCAATAACTCCCCTTCTTAAAAGAATTTCTTCCTCGAAATTCTTAGCTGAGATCAAGAGACAGGGGTATGTCTCCTCATATGCTTCTCCGTTTCCCATTTAACTTCATCACTTAAGTAATTTCTTTCAATTAACTATAGTCAAAGGAATCAATCAATCCTTCAATCACTTATTTAGATATCACACTATCTTAACTGTTTCCCCAATATAATTCAAATTACTCAAAATTTTCACTTTGTATGCCGACAGTGCATCTTTGTCAGATCATATCAATATTTCTTAGCATACTCCCATATCACACATTATGAATCTGAGACATCTTTATTGATAATACTGCTCATAAGTTACTGGTCTTATGTTCTCAATAACTTCATGTGGACCAATACAATTCAAGCTTAGTTTATCCTTTTTCCTAATTTGAGCACACCTTAGGTCTATCTGACTGTATTCCATATATTCGGCGTTAATATACCTAACTCGTTTATATTTCTTGAATCACTTAATTTCAAATATTTATCAATTTCACTTATCCTAAACATCTCCGATCTATTCTGGTCTTTAACTGTTTTAGGCCTCATCTAATTCAATATAAGCACGAATGACTATTTTTGTCATATAACGCCTTATACAGTACTATAATATTATCACTGTGATAATGATTGTTTTGCTTAAATTCAAATAAACTACACATTGACCTCATGTTTCTATGAACTCCAAAATATAAGTTCTAAGCATATCTTTAACAGTTAAGACAGTTGGCAACTTATAAATTCTGTCACTTGATTCTACATCCTTAGCCATTAAGTACTATTTTGGCGTATTCCTACTAGGATGTATAGCACAGGTTGTTCTTAGTTCTTTCTTTAATAATCTATTTACTTAATCATCTTTATCTGGTACACATACTTCTTATTTCAATTACAAGTATCATTTTCCAATTCAAACTCAAATTTCATATTCATTTTCAATTCCTCAATAAGATTCACAATTCTAGATCCTCACTTCGGGCTTTGTCAATATTTTCATGTGAAACTGATCTTAAAATTCAATGTAGCTAATAACAGTTCATTTTTCTCCAAATTCAACTCAATATTCTATACTTTTTATTGCACTAGGTTTAGTAACCTCAATTTTTGGATTTGTGTTATTTTATTATTGATTTTTTTTGTTCAATACATCATATAACAACACTAGCTTTACTAGGATAGTTATCACTTGTACAATCATAATTGTTTAGTACTTATATCCATTATCTCAATCTCGTATTCAATTCTTTCAATCTCAATAATTATCTCAAACTTTAATGATCTACATATTTATAAATATATATCCGAAATGTTTCATTGTATATAAAATGTCTCCAAGCTCTCAAAACAATTACTATCACAACAAATTTCAATTTATATATTAAATAATCAATTCATGAGGCTTAAACTGTCTCCATGCATAAGAAATCGCTTTATTATGCTGCTTAGATTTCATCCTAATTTTTGATGTGAAACTCCATTACATACGATATAATCTCCAAAACCAAATGATATAATTACATCAGTGTTATAATTCATAAAAGATTCTTTTTACATTCATTAGTCTATACGATTTACAGTTTCCCTCAGACATTTTTGTTAAAGGGCTAAGATTGGTAAAAACTACTTAACAGTCTCTGTTAGTATCCAATATACAACTTGTTCTAGAAAACTCTGGATCTCTTATAAATTCGTTAGAGATTCTCATGTCCTCATTACCTCCATTTTCTCTTTGGGTCTCTCAATATGCCATATTCAGATATAGATACTATACGACCAAACATTTTGTTTGATCAAGCTAAGATTCACTCTTATTGAACTTGGCATATAATTGTTTCTACGTTCATAATATGTAAGAAGTGCCTCAAATATTCAAAATATTTTCCTTAACTTTTCTAACACATTATATATATATATCATCTATGATCATAGTCACTAATTAATCCAAACAAAAAATGAGGCTCTTTATTCTTCAATACTATGTTACTATCGAGACATTGTTAACTCAATGTGCCCGTGATTAGTTCTCGAAATTCCTTAAATAACTAATTCCTCAATGAGGTAGTAATATTACATGTTATTTTTGGTCTCCCAATTGACTTATTTGCTCGAATGATTTTCTCCATTCATTCGATATCCTCTAATTTCACATCAACTTATTCTAATGTATGTGCATTCATACTAGTTTCTCCGCACATTTCAATTTATTTACAATCTTAACTTCCTGTGTTGGAAACACATTCATCTGATCTAATTGTATCTCCTATACATATTTTCATAGAATGTAATATAGATCTAAGTGCTACCCACATTAGCAATAATGTCACCTCAAATTCAAGAATCCAATCACATAGTTGGATACTTTACATCAAACATAATGCATACACTCTCAGTAGCATAGATATGACTCAAATATTCGCTTTTGATTCGTTACATATTCATTTATGATTTATTCTTTATTGTTCATTCTTAAAATAAACTATCTGGTTTGCTTAACCTAATTCGGTGAAATTCTTCTTCGAAAGAAGATTTCTTGATACTATCCTCAATATTGTTCATATAATCCTTATCAATCAACTGTCTTTATCATTATTGCACTATCAACCATTCTTATTACCTCAAGAAGACCAATTTCTAGCATTCTTACAAGGTCATAATGTTATAATTACCAAAACTTAATGAAGTAGCAAGCATGATTATTGTCGCATATGCTTAGGTCTTTATCATCTAAGTCATCCCATTTTGTCCAAAGATTTATCTCCGACAATTCACTAATTTATATCTTACATAAATGATACTTTGATCTCCATTGATCCTAGACAATATTTCTTTCTTTATCCTCGCCCACGATCGAGGTATCCGGACCACGATCGTGATAAAAACCTATTTTTGTTAGGCCACTATCATACCCTGCACTTTCTTCCTTGCATTAACACACATACTAACATCAATTCTACTCCAATTTTCCAGAATTTATCTTTTCTAATATTACATTATGTCATAATGATTCAACTACGATATTGCGTGCATTAAATATTCTCATTTGATACATCATCCTTTTCTTATCACATTCATATATAAAATCCCATCTTATATGCATTTCTAACTTTCTTCATACTACATAGCATTCATCTAATGAAAAATCATTTATGTCTATTTCATTTCCCCTTTACTCTTTCCTCATTTCTGTCTCATTTTCCTATTTTCGTTTTTTTTCATCTTCTATATATATATCCTCAATCAATTCAGAATTAGTGATGAATAATCATTATGAAATTTTGATCTCAATTCCACTAATATCTTCTTACAGTGGATCATAGCTCTTGTCGCATTAATCGAACAATCACTTCGGTTCTAATTTTCTCTTTGTAAGATTATAACAAAGTTATGTTTTCATTGAATTCTGCTTGTACAATCTAATCTCAACATTTCTACTTATAACCTTATATTCCTCAAACAACCCAGGACAATACATCCACATCTATATCACATTCGGGGATGTATCACCACAGTGTAATATTGATGTCATATTCAATAATGCATCCCCCAATACAAATACGTTGAATCATTATCTGTGATATTTACCCATATACTCTTTCTCATTTCTATTTATTTATAACTTTCATTTTCTCATATCATGAAAGAGCATCATTTTTCTCACTAATTCTATCAGCTCAGACTCTTAACAATTGTTCATGTATATGACTTATGTAAGTGCGACTTAGACTAGGGATCAGTTGCTACTGCATGCTAAGACATATCTAAAATGCATGTAACTTGACACATATTTTGAAAAATGCCTATATATCTTACTAATTTTGGGATTTGATACCAAATTGTGGTGCCCTACTCTCACAAGAAACGTACCTGACATGTCTAGAACATCAAACACTTCAAACTCAGTACTAAATTTTCAAATTTATCATACACATATGCGGAAATCAATAATCAATTGGGTCCACCATATTCATAAACTTTTTCAATCACAAGGGCTACAATCATTTCACAAATTATCCATATTTTCTAAATCACTAGAGCCCATTACAGATACAAAATCATTTACAAACATTTTCCATTTGGAAAGTTATTACAAAACAGAAATATTTAAATACAGATGTTATAATACTTTTGAGTACATATTTGGATACATAACAATGAACTACATATGCATACACGAACTGATCTCAACTTCTATCTCTCCCTTGAATGTAGTGGATATACTCTCATTTGCCTAATGACGTAACTCTTCTGAGCCTGAAAATATTGCAAATTTTAGGTGAGTTTTGCAAACTCAGTGAGTGACTATCCTTGATGGCTCACTCAATCATCTAACACATCACATCATATTTTCATATAATTTACATCACTTCATTTAATATATAACATAACATTCAGAAAAGTTAATTTAATCATTTCAATTATTTAAAATACACATATTGCTTATAATGCAATGTGCATGGGACTCACTTTCATTTATTACTTTTTTGTGACCGAGTGCCTAAACTATCCCGTATCCAATGTGGATATTGGGCTTATTAATAACTATCTCATATCTGTTGGGGATACCGAGCTCATTTTGTATAGTGAGTCTTTTCCTTTTAATCACTTTCTAATCTCTAGGCTTTTTTCACATTCTGAGCTTTAAGCTCTTTTTCGGTGGCTATTCCAGTCACAACTGCCTTTATCTTTCATGCATTCATGTAATGAAATGCATCAATCGCATATGTTCAATTATTCATTTTCACTTATCATCGAACCTTAGTCTGGCATTCATCATTAAAGTTGATAATCACTTTTTCTTTCATTTGTGGATGTTTAACAATTAAATCATGCATCACTTATTTCATCAAATTCACATACAGGTAGCACTTCGATATCTTCACATTTAGGAAACTCCTCGGACATTCACTATCTAGAATCAAAACAATCGCATTCACATCTCATTCATAATCACAGAATTCATAATGTAAACAAAACAAACAATAAAGTAAGACCATATAGGTCTACTCACAGTACGCTCCAGATTATCATTTGCTTCCAATTTTGGAAACGGCTGAATGCTGATGTTTATGTTGCACATCTAAATTATGCAATATACACATTGCACACACACATTAATAACTTGGCACAATTATAAGCATTTTTTTATGCATAAATGTGTATACGGAATATGTACAATGCATGCTCAATGACAATCCTGGGTATCTTTTCAAATTTCATATCTTATGCACATTCTCATCTTTAGCATTATTTGCCTTCATAATAATCAATTCTCATTCGCTTTTACTAGACACTCATTACTCAACTTCTTCAAATCAAAATTACAATCATATAAACTCTTCATTTCCATTATACACATGTTTTGATGCTTTAATACCAACAACTCATTCACTAATGTTATTCTAACATTATATAATCTACAATATCCAAATTCTCATTCTTTCCTATATCACCTCCAAAATTCTAGACCTTCAGGTCAATTTTGATGATCATTCTAATAAGGTAAATGAAGTAATATGATCACAATTTCTTCTATAAAAATGTTCCCCATTGTCTTAAGTTTTTAATGACACCAAAATCATTCAATTTGGTTTAGTAATTTGAAAGTTATATCATAAACATTTTCGGGCTATTCTTATACTAGAATAATGCCTTGTACTTAACTTCCATCTAGAAAATGAAATTCTTAGAGACTGAATCAAAACTAGATTGCTTTAGACAATTTGTAGGCCTATGTCTCTAGTATACTATAAATTAAAAATTATTCCATTTGGATAACTACAGAAAAATATATTGTAAAAATACTGAAGCATGTTTATAGTATGTAGGGAAAGTTGGCTATGGGGAAGTTAGGAAAGTTGGTCGTAACGAAGTTAGAAAAGTTGGCCGCGGTAAACTTTTCTTGACAGTAAATTCCTAGAGAAATTACTGGAAGTTTGTTGTGGAGAACCAAGGAGTTGGCCATGGTGAACTTTTCCAGAGAGGGAATCCTTCAAGTTGGCCACGACGAACTTTCACAGAAGCATTCGCAATGAACATGTTACTACTACATTTTTCCAGTTTTTAACTTTCAACATTTCACCTATAACCCATCTTATACCTAAATCATCTTTTCTATTTCATTTCCTCTTCATTCTCAACTTCATTTCAACTCAATATCTTTCATAAAATAATTATAGTCCATAATTGATTATTAACTCTAATAACAGAGCATACATATATATACACATTCATCATCAACTTACTACACATATTCAACTCTTCTATCATGATCATTTACCACTAGTTATCATCATATATGCTTTTATTTAGAAAACCTATGAAGAACAAAGTCTAACTTACTTGATTTACTCAAAGCTTCTCGAAGAGTCTCCAAGAAACCCTAGCCTCCAACATCAAACGATCCTCATCTTAACAAAGTAGAATAGGTGGGTTTTTCATCATCATGATGGCAGTAACAAGGTGTTGAAGTTGTAAGGTGAAGGATGATAACACAAGATCAATTTAAGGAGAGTGAGAGTGAGTGTCTCGTAGCTTGAGATAATAAAGAAGAAGAGAGTATTTTGTTTAAATGAAAGACAAAGGAGATGGTCATTTAACTGGGTAAATCGTGGGTTATAAGCAAAGAGGTTAAATGCTTAGTAGGTGTCGTGACATATTTCATGACACTCCCCATTTAATAATAAAAAATAAATGCTAATGCTGTCTTGTTTACACTGCTACATATTTCTTAAAAATCAGTCCATTTGTCTCCAATTTCTAATCCAATTGTCTCCCAATTTTTAATGACACTTGTAATTAAATCTTAATGTCACAAATAAAATTTTTCACTATCATTTGACTCTTATTTCTACTACTATTCATCAATTGTTCTGCCACTTGGCATTTTTCCTGGTCCAAAATATCCTTAAATTCCAGAGAATTCCCAAATTTTCAGATATTTTCCTAAAATTCACTAAAAATTTAATCCAACTATTTATACTTCTCCTATTTGATTTTCAATACAAAAAATTCACAATTCTCAATATAAGCACTTTTATAATGAATTATACCCGGAATGTTAATGAATGCACATATAGTCATTTTAATGTGAGCAATAATCAAATTCACGTGTTTGTATGCTAACATTATGAATGAGCATGAGATGCATTTTCCTAATCTCTCATTGTTATTTTATCAATTACTAAAATCTAGGGTTCTAACCTTTAGTGAGAGAACGGGATGTTACATTTGACTTTTATTTCTACTACCATTTATCAATTTTCTCGCCACGTGGCATTTTTCATAGTCCAAAAATACTCATAATTTCAGAAAATTCTCAAATTTCACTAAAAATTCTAAATCACTGCTTATACACACCAACCCAATTTCTAAGACACATAATCTGTTATTCACATTATAATCACATTAAAATAATCATTTATACTAGGAAAATATCAAATGAGTGCATGAACAATTCATTGTAATGTGTGCAATAATCAAATTCAAGTGTATGAATGCTATATTATGCATGAATATGAAAATGTATTTTTCTAATCTCTCATTGCGATTTCTCATTTACAAAAATCTAAGGTTCTAACCCTTAGTATAGAAACGGGATGTTACAATAGCTTATGACAAATCCCTCCCCCACACTTAAAGATATACTTTATCTTTAATTGAAACATAAATAAATAAACTAAAACGTAAAAGTGAAGAAAGATTAAAAAAGATATAGATAATGTAACTTTCCTAAGCTAAATTGTTAAAGTTATGATGATTTAAGTCTACGAAAATCATAAAATTGAGTACCTCACACATAAAATAACAAGCACAAAAATAAAGTAACAAGTAAAACAAGTAAATTAAAGAGAAAACTAAAACAACTTCTAAAAAATTGCAAGGTAACAAAAAATAAAGATGTCTAAAAAATTAAGGACCTACTAAACATGCACCAATAAAATTAAAAATTAGATGGTTTTCTTCTAGAAAAACAGATAAAAGAGATAAATTATTTTTGTAAAAATTTGATTAGGTTGTCTCGTAATAAGCGCTCTTTTGAAGTCCTTTAATTGGACTTTCATGTTATAAAAATAAGAATAAATAAATGAAATGCAAAACGCAATACTACACAAATTACTAGGCAATTTTAGTTATCTCTTTTTATGGTATAGTTTAGTGAGTCAGAGTGTTAATCCTATAAGAACTGGAATAGGCAGTACTAGCCATTTTCTTATTATTGAATCTTACAAAGTGAATGATTGGGCGAAATGTATAATTAAATAAACTACAATAACAATTTAGAAATGCCAAATTATAGTAATATCAAAGAATCCTAGAATTTTCCTACACTTGAATCTATCTTGATTCAATGATTAACATTAGTTCCTAGATCAAGTAGAAAAATAAAAGTTATAATTTGACTCTCTTTCAAGACATACAATCATTATCCTCAAATATTTTGATCAAAAGTTCTCTTGAATTAATCCTCCCTAAGAATGCATTAATTTGTTATATGAATTCCCATAATAGATTTCACTCTAACTCAAAAAGATAATGTGATCTTACATCTAAGATTCCATTAAACTCTCATTTTCTATGATGTGACATAATTATATATAAGATCTTCTGTGTTGTCTACTTCAATCCCATACATGAATCTAAAATTTAACATTCTCTGCTCGCTATGTCGATTTAATATAATAAATGAACATGAACAATTCTCAAGATACTAAAATCGTTCATCAAATTAAAGAAATTAGTATAAAGTAGTAATTCTAGGGTCCATTCCACCTAAACCTATATTCTTATTAGTTTATAATCAAACAAAGAAAACCCACAATAAACAATGAAGAACACAAGAAATAAGATCAAGTTATTATGGCTTAAATTTTAAATGTACTTGATGAATCTTGTGGTATATTGAATGTTTTTGATAAATTTTGTTGTTTTTTTCTCTATGATTGTTTTCATCTTAATCCCAAATGTTTTTTTATCAGTTATTAATTACCTTTTTAACGTTTCAGAATAAACTCCCTTATATATTCCCATGTCCCTCTTTCTTAAGCATAAAACCATAGAAATGATAACCAATATGGGGTAATCATGGGCCCATGTTTGCTCCTATGTAACTTAATACCACTCTCAGCTTCTTTTTTATAAAAATTACAATCAACATAGGTAAAAAAAAAATCATATTTCCACCATATTGATGAATATGGGCAGAACATTGTAACATACGGGGTAGATGCTTGGAGAAATATATGACCCTTTATTTAATATGGTACGAACACTGGTCGGTGCTCATGCCATATTTTTCTTGCAACAAACTCTCCCAAAAACATAATATGAAATGACAAAACATGAGGAGCAATGTAGATTTATGTTAGTACCTTGTTTTGAGTAATTACGAAAAAATTTGTAAATTTGCTCTAATTTGACCTAAATCTTTCTAAATTTATTCCTTATTATTTGAGGGACCAAAAATGTATAAAAATGTCAAAACATGAGCATAATGTTCTAAAATCATGGTAAAACATAATGGAATTATGAAATTTCCCCACACCTAAACACTTTCTTGTCCTCAAGCAAATTAATTTCATTACTTATAACTTAAACATAAGGCAATTTCAGGAAAGAGTTTAACAAATTGAATATATCAATCCAAATTCTCCATTAATGATTCAATTGCAATGCTCATTAAAATGTTAGGCATTTAATTTTTTTTACAACAAGTCATAAATCAATTCAAGTTACTCCACCTGAAAGGACCAATCCAGGAGTTCCCTTTCTAGAACTTGAGTGGAGGCCTCCTGGCAATCCCCATGATAGCCCTCTAGTCAATATCTTACTCGACTGAAAGGTTCCCGCAAAGCCAAGTTGTTCAACTATTAAAAACCTTCTGTACTTTAATAATTAAAAGCGCGAAAAATAGTGAGAATTTTTTTTATCATTTTATCAAACATTTCGGCAGCATAACAACTGCATTTTGACACTCCCAAAATTTTTAAAAGCCTTGTAAAATTTGAAAACACTTTTATATTCACACCTTTAGATTTTAAGTCCACTCACAAACAACCCAAACAAATAATTCTCAACAGTCACTACAATAAACTTTTAAAATCTAAAACATATTCGTGCATTTCATTTAAAAGCTTTTATAAACATCCATTTTTTACATAAATGTACATAGTAAAATGACACAAGCACAACAACACCCAACATTACAACTAATCTTGAGGTGGAGTCCTAATTACTATAGCACTGACAATACAACTAATCCTGACTTTCCTTACTCAACATAGCCCACCACAAGTTTCTTTACCATACGGTACATTAGATATAAAGTCACAAAACTAGTTCTACATCACTTACTCGTGAATAGTTAACCATTATTTATAGAGGTTGTTCTGCATCGTTTACCCGAAACAAGTTAACCATTATAGGCCGATAGGCACGGAGCTGGTTCTACATCATTACCCTTAATAAGTCACTAAGCTAGTTCTACATCGCTTACCCGTGACTAGTTAACCACTATTTATGGAGGTGGTTCTACATCGCTTACCGTAATAAGTTAACCGTTAAAAATATACCAGGATAATAACATGTCTAAAGCCTACCAATGTACAATAGGCAAAAGCAACTCTTACATTTACGACTCATCTTTTTTTCTCACTCAAGTATGGGAGGATTCATAAGTGAATTATTTCAATGTAACTCCCACTCATATGAAATTTAACTTTCAAATTAAAACTCATATATTGCCAAAACATAAACTTATGCTAGCAATATTTATATAAAATATCATTTACATAAAACTTAGCATAAATATTTATTTCATGATCAAATGAAAACCATTTGCATAAAATCAATTTAAGAACACTCACATGTTATTAATTCTTTTGCAAAGAATTTAGTCATGTAAAACAATTAAAATACACTCACAAAGTGCTAGTTTCCTTTTCACCACATCGAAACCCTTTAGTTGTCTTCATTTTTCGATCTGAAAACCTAATACAAATGCATTCAACTCCTTAATACATTTTTCCATTAAATATACCATAAACCATGTCAACTTCATTACTTTCCACATACATTCCACATCTTTAATCACACTCACATGGTTGTTACTTCATAACCATATTTTTATACTAAAAATGCCTTTAAGGCTAAACTTAATGTATTATACATTAAAATTTTCCAATTCAATTTCATTTTTTTTCTAACATTTCAAAAAATCAATCTAAATTCACTTTCATGACATTTTAGTTCACGCATTTAAGCCATAAAATATCATTAACAATGCTTTATAAAATCAAGCTCTCTAGGCCAAATTTCAACCAAAAACCAGTTTCAAATCAATTACTTTTCATTTCTTTACTTCAGTACTATCAAAATAATGCTATGGATGTCATAAAACATCAAAATAGAATTTTAGATCATAACACATTAAAAATCCCAATCTTGTTCAAAAACTCATCTAATCATATCTATAGTTTTTCTTTCATGCTTTCATCGTTAAACTAACTTCCTAATGTCATTCATTACTCGTAAATAATCAAATAACAACATCAGACACTTTAAGCAATATATCTCACCTTTGACAAAGTTTTACCAAGGTTCCATACACTTGATTCACGTGTTTTTTTTTTCCTAATTGCTTTCAATGCAATAAAACCTTTATATTACATCAAAAGGGTGTAATTTACACCATCAAAACCAAAAACCCAATAAACCAAAAAAAAATTTGACAGGCCCCTATCCTATAATGACTAGGCGACCTGCCCGACACTCCACGCTGACCCTCTAGTCGATATTTGAGTCAGCTGGAAAGTTCCCGTGAAACTAAGCCTATTGCCTTCATTAAGGAAAAGCGTAAATTCACAATATGAGATGTAAAAACTAGACTTTTTTCAGTTTATTAAAATTTTAGCAGCACAACGATTGTATTTTGACATCCCATAAAATTTAAAGTCCCTGTAAAAGTTCAAAACATTTTTATTATCACATCAATTTCTTAACACCAAATTGTGGACTTCAAATCCTCTCACATGAAGTCTCAAATAGTTACGTCAATAAAAGTTGAAAAGCTAAATCAACGTCATGCATTCCAGTTAAAAACCTTTATACACATCCATTCTTTATACAAATGTGCTTTCCAAAACATGTTCGGTCAAAGTTATGGAACAATGATAAAAAATATGTACAAGGAAAAAAAAGGCCTACATATCAACACTTGAAGAAGTTGACTATTCGCGAGATGGAGTCCTTGCTACTGAAGCCTTTAAGATTTTAAAAAAGAAAATAACTGGTGAGCTAAGTGAGCTTAGTGAGTGTTATTGGTTTCCAATAAAAAACATTTACATAAACATTAACCTCTATAAAAGAAAACAATTTATTTTCTTTTCTAGTAATAATCAATGTTCTTACAAAACAAATTCTTTTATTTTCATAAGATACATACGTAAAACAAAACATATGTTTTTTTAGATCAAGTTCCAATTTTCGTATAAAGTAAACAGTGATGGAAAATAATACTTTCATGAACATTCTTTTTAAAACATAGCCTATCACTAATTTTCTTTGTCATACGGTACCCTTAGGTGTAAGGTCACGGAGCTAGTTTTGCATCGCTTACCCGTGCCTAGTTAACCTCTATATATTGATTATTATGAAGCTAGTTCTGTATTACTTACCTATAACGATGGTAGCATTACATATAAATAAGTGGTTACGGAGCTAGTTCTTCATCGCTTACCTATAATAGTGCTAGCACAATATATACTCCACACGTACAAAGGGCAACCCACAGGATATACTAACAGACACAACACCACCCATGTTAGTGACAGACGCCCCCAAACACCTCCATGCATGTTAGGATGTACTCTGATCGATATAATCATATGTATAAAGACCTAATGGCATACATTAGGCTAAATCACAATTAACTCATAAACGTGCCTTATCTCAATACCAATTAAAAACATATTCAAAATCCATTTCTATGCCAATTAAAAGCGTGTGTACATCTCATTAGTTTCCAAGTGCATTCAAAACTCAATTCAATGCTAAATCAAAGCATATGTAAATCTCATGAAGATTAACTTTTAAATTCAAGTATTAGCACCAATGGAACTATTCATAAACATGCTTTTCATAGTAAGGTAAAAACCATCTTTACAAAAATCAATTTAAAGGTACAGTCACTGCTTGTCGTTTATTGTAAACTACCCTTACGTGTTTGGTGCTTTTCCTTTATTCGTCTTGAGTCTATGGTGATCGAGAAAAATTGATGGTCTTACTCAACTATGAGAGAGACCCCTGAAAGGTTCCTAAAACCTGCCAAGTATATCCATAACTTACCACCTAGTTTTACAAATTTTATAACAAAGGGCTTAGACAAAATCCTAGCATTTAGTAAGATTAAAATTTTGTTTTCTTTTCATTCAACCATTGAACAACTTCCATGATTTATACATGTTGTATTCTTTACATTTAAATAACGTATATAGTATATATAGACTGTTTTCCTTACTTTGAACCATTAAACTATGTACAACATACATGCTGCCACTAAACAACCATTAAGTCACGTATATTGCATCTTCATACTGCCAATTAATACACATTGAATAGCATTCATAACACATGGATATACAGGTTGTTTTCCTCTCATTTTACCATGCTGTTTTTCTTTTCATTTAAACATGCCTCCACTTTTTGCCTTTATGTTAACACATCAAACTTTCAAATTAGGTTCTAAAATCTTCTAGACATTTCGTCCCCTATGTCTCTAGTTTCTATATCATTAAAAAAGCATGTCATTTCACATTCTAAATTATGAAACATGTACCAAATATCACAAGCTACTTCAACACAGGGATAATATTAGGTTACTATAATCAATCTCAATTTTCAATATCATTCGACTACAATTAGTCTATATCTCTTCTAGATATTTTTAGTACCATTCTTAGGTTTCATTTACAGTTGGAATCATCCAATCTAGAGTTCTGTAGACTAAGTTATGGCCAAAACACTAGGACTATTCAACGAAATCGAGCATCCTAATACCTAATTTCATTAAACATAGTTAGGAAAACTTACCACTTTCTTCAAATCATGCTCAAACATTCACACAATTCATAAGGAAATTTATGTTTCCAGCTTAAGCATTCACATGACTAGCTAATGATGATGGAAAAGAGTGGTTTAATATACCTACAATCATATGGTAACGTGCTGCCCATCTTTTCCCTGCAAGTAGTTAGCATTGATGGAGGTGTTGTCCATAGTTGAAGGCATAAACAACATGTTGGATTTATTTCCCAAAGGTAGTAACTTCGAAGACCTATGCATGAAGGGAGTAGCTTCAATTAATTAACATCAATTCTGGTCCAAGGAATTGGTGAAGCTTCGGTGGAATGAAGGTGGAGCAGCTCCTCCATCATTTTGTGTAAGCTACACGTTGTTGGAAGCTGTCCAACACGTTGCTAGCTTAATTTCCAAAAGTTGTCCATTGTTTAAACTCTCATCATCTTTGTTTAATTAAGCCATTAAGTCCTTAAATCATCCACGACAATTCTTGTCCCCTAAATATAACAAATTGTTATGATTTTTTCAAACAAAAATGTCATATGTCCATACTATGAATTGGTCTCTCATGTAATGAATTTTATGTCCCTGATATCTACTCCTTCATAAATGTGACCACATAAGATTTTCATCTATTCTTGTTCCAAAATAATAAAAACTTCTTCATGTACATGACAACTACCAATTAAGGCCCATTCATATGTACATGTATTCTTTCTTGTCCAAAATAATTAAGTGCCTTCATATCCACTTAATGACATTTTACACCTAAATATGTCCTTATGTTTCAGCCCAAGAATACATCAAATTTATTCCACAATAGTTTTAATCAAGGACAATCTTGATCTATCATAAATCTATCCGATTGAATTTATTTTTGGTCCATTTTCATACCAGTTAACTCTAATATTTTTCGACTATCATTTGACTTTAATACTTTTCATTCAGGGTTGGGTTCCTAATTCACCTTTTGGTGAAAATAAATTTTGCATTCACCCGAAAACATCAATCTCACGAAATGAAATTGTATAGGCACGAGAAAAGAAAAATTCAGGCTTTTACAACTACCCCTCCTTACAAAAATTTTGTCCTCAAAATTTAATCAAGCGTACAATGACATGCTCAAAATAAATGGGGATATAACGCACGCATTTGGTACTCAGGATCCCATGTAGCTTCTTCTACTGTGTGATTCCTCCACAATATTTTAACTAAAGGAATAATCTTATTATACAAAACCTAGTCTTTGTAGTCAATAATTTGCATCGGTTCTTCTTCGAAAATAAATTCATTCTTTAAATTCACTGGTTGCTCTGTGATTACATGAGATGGATCAGATAGATATTTGCGAAGCATAGAGACATGGAAGACATTGTGAATTCTCACAAGTTTATATGGTAACTTCAATCGATACACCACTGATATAATCTTTTCCGTAATTTCATACGGTATGTAACGTGGACTTAATTTACCCTGTTTCTCGAGCCTCAATATGTAACATACCACTCCCATAAAGCATAAGCTAGAACATTTCAAAGGATATTCGAGAACATACTGTATGAAAATAATTCATTAAAGGCATCAAACATATCATAAGCATTCTAAGTGTTCAATTTTACCCATTTCATTCACAAACATAAAAGTCACATGTATCATTACAATTCAGAATCCACATATACATTACACAACATTTTGTTTTGTGTTCAATCTCAATACCAAAAATATAACATGAATTAGGATGATAATATGTAAGACTCTAACTAGACTTCTTAGATTCAACTAATCAAACCTTTGAGCCATTCTTGTCCCCAAAATGCAAGTACTAGACTTCTACTATATTAGCTAAGTAGCTAGAACTCCATTGAACCTAAAAAATAATGGTGCAATTTTGATGAGTTTACGAACTTAATGAGTGAACCATCATCGATGTATTCACTCAAGTCAGATCCCAAAAACAAGTATATCAAAGTTATCATACTTCTACAAGCATATCATGTAAGCTAGCATTGCATATAATAACACATCCTCTATTAACTTTAATTGTAATTCATTATTTCAAAACAATTCTGTTGGGCTCGGGTCTCGTTCCCCATCCAGAGGCGATTGTTCGAGGTCGTCGGCTAAGGATCATGTGAGGGGAGGTTCGAAAGGATTTAAATTCGAAGGATTGGTAGCATGTAAAGTGGCAGTGTCGCCACAATGACAAAATGTTTGCCACGGCGAAAGCCTCGTGGGAGAAGTTTGTCGCGGCGTACTCTCAAGGCAAGCGCTCCTCACCTTCGGGACAAATACGTTGCGACAAAAGGCTGGCTTCTCTGCGGCGAACTCCCAAGTTACGAAACCTAAGCTTCTAACATTCATCATCCAATACTAAAACACACATACATTCATACATAGAATTCTAACCATCAAACTCACCCACCAAACAAACATAATCATAGACAAAAGGAACTTTAATTCTTCATTTCATTACTAATTCAAAAGAGTTGGAGAAAATACATATCATCATACACATCAAAGTTTAAAACAAAATACATAAGGATGCTTAATGTTGATATGTCTAATTAGCTATTCAAAATGTTCACTAACTTAGTACAAAAATCTTGGAGTTTCTGATGCCTTGCAAAGATTGCTAACCGTCTCGTTTTGCACCTGAGGAGTGGAAAAATGATGGGTTGAGCTACACGGCTCAGTGGCTAATATATTTATAGCATTTCAAGCATTCTCAATTTATTTTAGCAATTTAAGCATTAATCAATTTAGCTCAAAACTCAAATAACATAACACAGATCTTAACCATTAAACATAACACTCAAATGCATCATACTTGGCATTTCAAAGATGCAATGTACAACTAAATGGCTCGAGGGATCCCATGCGTACGAAATGGAGAAACTGAAGTTTACACCATGAATAAAATGAGTCCATTTTAGAAGCTCATATGCCACAAGTGGGCAGCTGGGAGAAGGCTCTTGTCAACGTGCACATGATGAATGAAATGATTCCACTTTTGCCTAAACAAAAGTATATATTCCTTTTTTATCATATGCTCATACTTTCATGCTTTTTCCTATTTAATTCAAAATGTTATAACCTCTTTCAAGGTATAACATAATCATAATTCGTCATGCATTTCCAACCATGTTGCCATAATTCAATTTCAAGAAAATCCATTTCAAACAATCAACATACACACATATAGGCAAGAATTTGCCCAATCACAAAATAAATATAAATAAATTACCTACCTAATTTCTCTTGAAAATTCAAGCTCAAGATTGCCTTTCCTCTTGCTCTTGAGTAAGGTTATCTGAATTCCCTTCAAATAAACCAATTTCTATTTATCCCAAATTTAAATGAAAATTCAT